>KZ350146.1:0-12042 GCA_002352805.1 Teladorsagia circumcincta | reverse complement strand
GTCCCGTCGTAAATAATCAGTCTAAACACGCCAGGAGTTTACGAGTGGAGTCCGCCAGCATACACACGTCTATTGCCACCACATAACCACCCCCCCCCCTTTTTTTTTTCAAAGTAATGTCGAATCTCTTCCTGAACATCTTCAATGAAGTTAATACAGTGGGCTCTCGATCACGAAATGATATTCCTTTTTGTCGCCGGCGCTATTTTGGCGCCCTTTTGCATCAATTTTTCTTTAAAATAAAGAACAACCTGTTTGGGGCCCTGCAGGGTAGATTATCACAAATTAGACATCCATCCTTGGCGCTAGCGCGAGGATGAAAAAGAGTAATCATGGGGAATCAAACCGTAGGCCTTTATTTGCTTATTGTTGTAAAATTCCGAGAGAAGCTCAAAAATTAGCCTCAATTCTGAGCTCCATTCGCGTGCCCTACAGCATGCTGATTTCTTATCGAAAAAGAGTTTCAAAAAACAGCTCAATATCCTGAAGACCTCTTCGGTAGATAGCGACGCGCATGCGTATCGGTATCAGAGAACGTAATTAACGTGGCCCAAATGGTGTTTATAGCTACACTCTGATCTTTAAACATAACTAATATCAGTAACTCAAGCAAGCAAAGAGGAAAGGGCGTGTGAGTGGTCAAAGTAAGGCTGCTTTGAACAGCCCAAAGGTCTGCGCATATCTTGTATTGGTCTCTCGTCTCCATCTCCTATCCGGTCAAGATGTCACCACAAATCCAGGCAGTACCTACCCGGCCGGGAATGGGTCCCCAAAACTCTCCGTCTCCACTCCGCTGCACGACGCAGCCCTCATGATCAGGAATAGGGGATGCGTGTAGGTGTGAAGAGTTTTGCAGTACCATCCCCAACCGGTTGCGGCACATGGCCCCAGGAGGTCCACATAGATTCAAGCCAAAAATGCTACTTCTTTCTCTAACAATGAATGCTCAATTGGTCAGTCCGGCCATTTGTGATGACGTGTGGTCCGCTGTTCTCGCCTTGCGACACTGAGCTCAAATCCGCTTTCGGTATCTGCGGAACAATTCTCTGAAAAAAGTTATAACGGTTTCTTCTCACTGTGGCTTACTCACAGTGGTGCTATACATCCTCCCATCCTTTTCAAGAGTGACATAGGGACGTAAACCAACAAAATAACCAAATATAAACACTTTTAGGGGTCATTTTGTTGATTTACGTGTCCATTTCACACTTGGGAAAGGATGAGAGGATGTATAGGACACCACTGTGAGAGAGCCGCAGTGAGAAGAAACCGTTATAACTTCTTTCGGAGAATCGTTCCGCAGATACCGAAAGCGGATTTGAGCTCAGCGTCGCAAGACGAGTGTAGCGAACTACACCTCATTGCAATGGCCGGACTGACCAATCGAGCATTCCTCGTAAGGAGGACTCTACGAAAAGAACTAAGGTCGAAGAAAGGGAACCTCACTTAGTTACGGATCTCCTAATGGTGCGGATAAACATGCAATTGGCAGCGAAAGATATGATTCCGGCGGTCTAGCATGGCCTCACTCTTGGCGCTTTTGGCGAGCCGCGCCTACCTTTCGCGTTCTCTCGTGTCCAAGTCTCTAGGCCTTCACCGGAGATAGCGTTATCGTGAAGAGGACGGCACCGATGAGAGTCGCACCAATGCGAAAATGGGACCCATTTCTCGGTTTCTAAGCCATTTTCCTCAGTTTTTCCCTCTTTCGCGCATCACTGACCATCTCTGACTCAATTTGCAATGCCTTGTCATCGTGTGTTTATTCACCCAACTAATCCATCTTTATAAAGCACTTAACATATATACCTATGGAGTAACAAAACAGCACAAAATGAAAAGATCCACTTAAGAGAGACAAAGAACACTACAACTTATCACGTATTCAACACGTCTGCAAAAATCGCAAGGGAGACTCGTTGTGGTGGACACAATTGACGGGACAACAGCAACATTACTGTTTGCGATATAATTACATATCCATAAAACGCATAGCCACACTAAAGGGAAGCAAACTCACATTACATTCTATAAATTAACAAATCACGGTCGACAAAAGTCGCCGTAAATGTCAAAACGATGACAATACAATATCTTACTGCTAAGACTCTAAATCAAAATATGATATAAAAAGCACCATAAATGTCAGAAAGAAAGGACACCTACCGCAGATAAAAGACCACGATCTGAAAACACCACTTTCCCAGACGGAAATGGGAACGAAATTCCTTGCTCCCATATATAAACAAGCCCGCTCTTGGTGCAGTAAGTCCTGGTCAGTAAAAGAATGGGAACTCCACCCTACTTTCCTGCCGAGTAGTGCGGCATACTGCTCCATAAGCAACAACACATTTGTTTCTGCGATATTACAATAAATAAATAAGATGTTTAAAAAGTGGGAAAATGGCCTGCTTCGAACAATAAATTATGCATCCTCGTTGAGTAGACTCTCCCGATCAGCTTCTTCCAAATCAGCACCGCAAATCGAAAACCAGCACCTGAAACAGGTCATGCATTTTATATTGAGTGCAGAGCATGCTCTTTTTAACGGCCACCACGTGAGCTAGGTTAGGAAACGAGGACGAAGCAATCTCATAAAATTATCAAACCGAATCTCATAAATGATAACGAAGTAGAAATGAAAATTGCGCTGAGTTAACGGCTAATCAAGGTTTAAAAAATCTTCAGAGCAATCAAAGACTGACCTAGTGCACAAGTTTGAGTCGCCCATGTTCGGGAGCACACGCCGTCGGAACCATGGGCCGATAAGTATGTCGTTGTAAACAAACATGCCGAGTATAAGAAGCCCAAAACCAGCTAGCTAAAATAATAATCTGTGAAACAGAAGTCTAATAGTTTGAATTAACAATGACAGGAAACCCTAGCACGGTTTCAACAACAAGAATGTTATCGGATCAGAGGAAATAGGGAAAGGAAAACTAAGTATTTCGATGTGATGGGAAATAAAGAAGAAAGGCACGAATAGGAGAATCACGCATACCCTTCTCTATGACGTGAAAGGATATTTAATATGATAGTAGTATAACAAACCTGAAGAGGAATGAACTGCTCTCCGAAGAATGGAATACTGAACGCCCAAATAAGAAGTGTCCTGACACTGTCAAGGACCATTCGAGTTGTGGCCGAAAGCTCCTTAGTCACAGAAACACCAGCAAAATTGAAGAAAGCAATACTAAAAGCACCCGTTATCCAGAAGCAGAATTCAATGAAATTATGTATTGCACGTTCGGAAATTACAAAAGCTACCTAATAATTGTTCCACCCAAAGCAACGGCAATCCATGGTTGTTCAGTTATTTCCCGCCATGCATAGAATACATCCTAAAAGTAAATCAGACCATAACTTGAGTTGTTAAACTCGCTGTTATACCTTCTACGAAAAAACCGTACTGTTTAATCACCTCGAGCCTTCCTTCTGGATTAGTGGAAAAGGTGTGGGGGACGTGAATGTAATACATTGGCACCATCAATACGGACAGAATAGTCATACCGAACAATCCTAAAGAGAGTTATTATAAGTTCGCTTACCAACACTTCAACATCTACTCCAAGCGATTTAAAAACCTTAAAGTTACAACGCAGTAGAAAACATAAACACCCTTCGCACCCTCTTATTTTGGGATTGGGTACAATAAATCTGATTTGTGGTACACACAATTTTAAGCACATCTACCTCTAACATACCCTCTAGTCCAACGGCAAACAATGCTGGTACATCATACTGATTCAGGTATTTTTGTTCGTATACCATTTGTATAGCAACGATTATTTGTGCCATGATTATGAGTAGATTACCTGAAATTCGATAGATGGTACTACATGTAACCAACTTTAAAAAAATCACAGGTCAAATTCCAAGCGAAAGGTGCCATGAAACGCAGACATTTTCGAATGCAGTGTAGAAGAGATTATGGAAGCAAAAATAATGACAGCCACGAGAACTGCGCTCGGTATGGTCAACTTTTCCAAGTATGGTCAACTTTTCCAAGTTTTAGTTCACCTGTAATAATAGCGTTCTTGTCGTCAAGCGGATCATCATCATAAAGAATGTCAGTGACTCCAACGACAACCAGGCCGAGGATTACAAAAATCATTCCAATCCATTTGAACCCTTGGATGCGCGCCCCCAACATGCCGACGGAGAGCAGACCAGTGAAAACGATGACGGCTCCTAAAATAATGGAAAATGGAGGGGAGCAATTTAAAAAAAAATACTCTTTTCTCGTGGGGATCGGGAAAATGAAAAACTTACCTCTCAACATTTGAAAACTACTAGCCGTAGTCAGATTTAGTCCGATATACATGATTGACGTTGCGAGAATGTCACAACATGCCGGCGGCAGGAACACAAAAGGATTGAACTGAGGTAATTGCGGCTCAGTATCAGATGTAATATCAGTTATAGAACCGGATTCGCCTAAAATTGGCATCATTATTAGCGTGAACTCTAAGTAACTCGATGGTAAGCCAGCAAGCAAAAGATCTTCAGCAAAACATCGGTGTGTCGATTGTTATTTACATCGTTCTAAGAGACTGAAATGAAAGAAAAAGTATTAGGTTGTCCCATAATTAATGAATCACTTTGGGTATTTTTGAATTCAAATTTTTTACTCTTCTGTTTGAAGTCATTGCTCATCCAAACACATACCACTGTCATCTACAATGCATGGCTTATACATGGGAATTTTTTCGCTGTCTTTCCTCTAAAATTGTAGGAGCTCTCAAACGAAGAACGACCGGAAGTCGGCTTCGAGGTCGTGTCACTTTGCCCGGAAATTCTTCCTGGGAAAGAGTGCTGGAGCTAAGATTGGATTCTCTTCAGTTGGCAAAAGGATGGGGCTACACGGCGGAGATGCAAGAACTGCTAGCTTGGGAGAACCCAATTTTTTATGAATATTCTCCACAAGGTGGGGTCGAACGACCTCAGAAAAAATGTAGACTTTGACTCGCTTCGCTTTCAAATTGAAAGCGTCGTTATCACCCTGTCGACGTCTGCCTTCTTCACAGTCCCTAGTATTACTGGGTGGCGGCTCCTTGCGCAAGGTCCCTCTCGAGTTCTACCAGTACTTCGGAAGGTGCGGACTTAGAGGAGGTTGGGCATCTGTTGTCAGAACTCCAGAATCCTTCGAGCTAGGCTACCGTTCCTTGTGGATTTGATAGCACACTCCACCCAGTCCACAACCCTAGTGAATATGCTGAATGGTCGCTGTGAGGAACTAAGAGAGATCAGAAGGAACATAAAGATGTCAAATCGTGTTCGGAGCTGATTCGGGCTCAGAGCATGGAAGAAACAAATTCCGTATTTTTAAATCTTCAGGACTCTACGGAGTTGTCTGCATTCCACCATCTTAACAAGTTGGACACTCTCTGGCAAGTGGTGACTAGTTCCTCCGGATCCAATCTCAGTGGAGCCGGGTAAAGCAATGAGATTTCCGGTACAGGGGTAGTTGGACTGTGGGTTATCTTCAAATACCAAAGCCTACCCCAGAATAGAATGAATCACGGGTGCACCGTGGATTGAGGGAGCGTGCCCTCGCCTATCTGTTGGTTGATCAACCATGTTGTTCGGTGCTTGAACGATCCTAATCAGAAGTGATGAAGAGGGAAGGTAAAAAATAGGTTCTGGGAAAATTGATGTAATAGCCATGTAAGGGAGCGTGTAAATGGGCTGACTGAATGGTCAGGTAGGGTGATGTGGAAGTTACTTCGCAAAACAAGTTTCACGCATTTAGAATTTTTCTTGGAATTTTTATAGCAATAAATGTAAAGTGATTCACTAATTATGGGACAACCTAATACAAAGGACAAGCCAAAACCACGACGAACCAGTAATATTGGCCGCGTTCCAGCGATGTTTCCTATAACCATAGATGACGAAGAATGCTACCAAGCATAAGAATTCACCAAAAAACATACATGTTGCCTGTAAATCCAAAAGGAATAGGGAATGATAACTGTCTGTTCATCGAAGTCTCTCCCACTCCTCACATTTAGTCTTACCAGGAAATGTTTTGAACTCCTCAAGGTACTTTAAAAGGTGACCCAGATATTTCTGTAGAGACGAACGCTGGTTACAAATATGCACACTAAAACTGCTACGTGAACTTTCTAAAAAAGTTAAAAACCTTCGAAGTTGGCATTTGAACGTTAATGAGGCGAGCCAACCTAGTGGAATCACGGTTGCCGTGGCTCTGCGCTGAAAACGAATCTCATATTCGTAATCAGGACACCCAGTTACCCCCATATTACCCCCATAGACAATATTACGCCCTAGCACTACGTCACAGCGACCTTGGTTAGGCACCGGCAAAGCTGGTTAGCTTGCCTCACTACCGCTCTTTCGCTAACTTTGAAGACTCGTAACTTCCTCAAAAAGTTCACGTGAGAATTTTAGTGCCGTATTTGCAACCAGCGTTGAAAATACTATCGACATATGTAGGTCTCCTTCCAAAGTTCCATGGGAAGTTCGAAGCATTCCCTGGTTAATCCCCTTTCATCGAATCAAACTAATCACCATTACATTTTTACGCTTACTGTCCAATTTTAGTAGTTAATTTTGGACAACGTGATATTTGTTGAAATAAACAGAAAACAATGGAATTTTGCCACGCCTATTTAGCGACTCAATTCAAACATTAGTAAGCCTCTGGTCCGAAATGAGAAGCACGACGATGTAGCATCGCATACAAAGTGAACTCTGAACAAATACCTGAAGGAAGGGATGATTGAAAGGGACGCCCTCTGCTTTCAGACGGTCTGCCCATTTCGCGCATATCGTATTTAGCGAACCTGTGACCACCATCAAAATGGAAATGGCCAAGGCGAAAGCTCTTCCGCTGCTTTCTGTCATTCTGAAAGTGTACAACATAAATTGGATCCCACATGGGGAACTTTGTTTCATTTCGGTAGAAGTCGCAACGGACAACGTCTACGTTCAGCACCAGAGAGGAGAAATGCAAGTGTGGTCAAATGGTGTTCACGTCATGAGCAACTTTAAGTTCTAATGGATGGCACCACCGAAGTGATCTCCAAAATCCGGTGAGACTTGGTTCACCCGCTGAGAAGTTGCGGTGGTATGGAATTGCTAAGCGGATGGGACTGGTAAACTACCGGACTTTTTCAAAAATGATCAAAAATATAAGATTTGGCTAGAAATAACCTTTAGTAATAGTTTGACCACCTAAATACGAAGATCACTTGTTTGCTGGGACGCGTCTGGCAGGAGCGCTACGAGCTTCATGAGCAGTCATTAGCCAACGGCGTCTGAAGTTGTTAAAAATCCCCCGCACTATTTCTAAAATAGCCATAGCGTTACGTGTTGATAAAGTGGCTAGCTGAACGTGACGTGAACGACTGGCTTCGAGTATAGCTGTTGCAAATGGCTATGAGGTATCCCATCATATTCAGACATCCCACTTTGACAGCAGGAGCACTCCGCGCCAGAATAAACTTCCTCTGTGTATGGCATTTATCTCTGACAAAGTTTCAACTGCATTACAACGATGCATTGCTCGTGCACAGTTGACGAAGATGTCATTTTGGAGAACATCCCCAACGACAACATCAAACACCAACTTGTGAGGAACAAGCTTTACGATAAGCAGTGCTTAACAGAGGGTTGTGTTACATGTCCGAATGGGAAATTGGAGATTGCGCTCTAGCAGGTGTGACCTATCAGATTGAATGCGGGACGGCGCTCATGTCCTTGGGGGGGGGACATTTAAGTTAGTGAGTCAATTATTGTGCTTGGTACTAAGCCTTGGGCAATGACAGGGATCCTGGATGGAAGATGTGAGCAATATGTATTCTCCTTGTCGTTCCTCCCCTTTCCCAGGCTTAGTCCTAGTGTCGCTTACCATCGGCCTTTCTGTGATGTCCCTCACCCCAAAGACATGAGCGTCTGCGGGACTTGTAACGCCACGTACATAGCGAACTGGTAGAAGTTTGTCGGTCCGTATGAAAAACATCAAACCGGCAAACGACGCAGTAGTGTGTTGCACCGCTAGGAAAACACAGGGTAGAACAGCATAACGGTAATGATTTTAATATCAAGCGCACGGTACTGGCCCATAAGCCGGAGATTTCGTCTAGGAAAGCCCTAGAAGCATTCTGGTTTCAGCAAGAAATCCAAGGATAAAACCAAGATGAGTGTGTGTCTATTACAAATGGCCTCCTACCGTTCATGCACCATTGCGAGCTGTTTTCTCAGAAAGCGAACGTGCATGTCCTCAACATCATAACTGTATCAGAATAGTCAAGTGAATCCATTCGCTACTAATGTACTAACTGAGTGTAGCCCTACACTCTATCGGTGCAACCTAAAGTGAGCTTATCTTTCAAGTTTTGGATGTTTCCCTTGCGTTTCTGAGATGACGCCAGGAACGCTAGAAGGGATGAGGTGTGTGAGGTAGTGAGCAATTCTTGAGCCTTGAGCCTGTTTAGGCCTTTGAAAACGACGTGTAGGACGAAACGTTGGCCAAAGAGATTCCACCTACAAACCTCGTGGAAGAAGCATTAATACACAATAACAACTCGGGAAAAGGTTCGTATGCAAAAAAGGTGACAAAATGTTGACGCACGCGCTCGCCAATGCCTCATGTGGCCTGCAGGTGTTGATCAACGCTTGGTAAACGCCTGTCGTCTGCCGCAATGCTCCCCTCTATTAAAATGACCCGAATTCCGTTCAACTGATGCATAAGGTAGTTTTTCACCTTCACATTTGATTACCTTTTGGAAGACGTCCCAGTCGCTATAGTTGAACTGCCATATTTTACAGACCACTGCAAAATTAATAATAGCAAGAGTGTCAAGCAAGTAGGCAGGGCGGTAGTATGGGAGCAACACAATACCGAGGCACACTGGCAGCTGAGCAATCAAAATATTGAGCGGTTCGAATGTTTCCGTTTTTTGAAACTCACTTCTAAACACTTTCTTTCTGACTTACATTCGAGACATCGTCAGCACTTCATGGATGGGTAGGAGCGCATTTTTGGCTCTATCTATATTTACTGTTCTTTTCAATCCTAATGCATTTCCCTCCTTTTTGAAGTTTTGAACACAACACAAAACAGGCCATTCTGAAGGAGTTCTTTTTTCCACTCAAACTTGCCCGGAAATGTGCGGAAGCTAGTTGAGATCTCAAATGAGCATTTGGTCCTGAATCTGCAGAGAATACGCTGCGCAAGCGTGATTCAAAATGCCTATCTCGCGATGTTGAAAGCTTCGAAGAAGATTATGGTGAAGGTCGGATATCAGAGACTGATTAAGATCAAATGAGTGTTCTGATCAAACCCATCCTGTGTGGAACTGTTGAACAAGCCGCTTTCGGATCAGGCGGAACTGAGGTGGGGTTCCCAAACATATAGATGATGTTGGAAGGTCCTAAGAAGCCGACCAGTGGGTGCCGCCGACTCTTCTTACCATAGATGTGCAGCCCTACCGCGCTGTTCCACCCCATACACAAATTGAACTACCTGAGTTACGGAGCTGCGCTGCAAACATGTTATACAGTAAACCTCTTGCCTACTAAGTTAAACTTTCAATTCTGGATGGTCTCTTCTAAAGACTAAGCATTGGAACACCCACCATGACGGTAAACGATCTTCACCGAGGTTTTCGCCTGCGGGTTTCCAGCGCTTTCAACATCCGGATGGATCCGTCCAAGGGCACCGGTCAACCGGAAGGCTTGGCGATTCAGCGTTTTGTAGTGTTCTCTAGGTTCTCTTGTACATACACACTATTACAGTATCTCTGCTTTCTTTCCTTCCTTAAAAAGGCTTAGTCTAAGAGAAGCACAACGTATGTCCTTTTCTGTCTGGACTCTCACACGTTAGTTGACCGCTGCCCCGTAACCCATCCGGATCAGCCAAACTACTTCTTGTAGGCGAATGTACGTAGGTTGTAATAGTTTTTGTTTCGATCAGAAATGCTCTGTTTGGATCCAAATAAGCGCTTTTGTATTTGAGGGTCAAAATCGGTGGAAACTTTCGGAACAACCCATAGAATGCAATGAAAGAATCAAAGCGGTCGCTCGTAAGAATGATCGATGTTGTTATTCGGTCGACTTCAGACTTCACAAAAAATGTGTAAGCAAAACAAAGAATGGCATAAGATCTTGGGAAGTGAAGAAAACAAATGATTTTGGCACTACAGCCCTGAAACTATCTGGACGTGCTCCTTAACGCAGTGAGAAAAGGGAGGCGCTGGTGTAATAGGGTGGGATATCATTATGCAGTCCAAACAGCCAACACTCTCCCCTACCCTGGTCCCCCTGGACAAGTAGAGAGGAATGTCTAAGCAATTTTCACTCGAAGTTCCTCCCCTGCTAGTGTCGGGGCCGCGATCCGTCGCGCGATCGTGCGAATCGCAGAAATCGCAGGTGCACCGATCACTACTGCGAGTGCTCTCCGTTTGCGCCGCAATTTCTGCTTCATGATAATTGAATGATGTGTGTTTCAAAGGGATTCTAAATCAGGAGAAGGGCTTCCATTTGAAAACTTCCCAGGAGAATCCAGCATATGCTATAAAACGCTGGTCTTGCAGATTTCAATGTTGTTTCCCACTTTTCATAACACCAATTTTGAAGAATGTTATCGAAGGTTGAAAACTCGCGTTGCAGGAGAATGGTCTGGAAACAATAGAGGGAAAAAGCGGAGCAACGGGACTACTTTTCGAATATGATCCTTGGAAAGAGCCGCAGTGCTTTTTTGGGAGCACTAGATTTCTAGTTTCTAAATAGAGTTAGAGGTGTGCAAAAAGGCGTAGGAAAAACGTAATGAATGTTTGAATTTTGAAACTCGCATGTGCACAGAAGACGGATTATTGGGACGATTTTTGAAGAACGAACATTTGCATCGGTTGAATTGTAAGGGTATATCCACTTCTTAAAAAGAAAACAATTTGTATTTTTCAAACTTTTCGTGTACCGTCCCATGATAACGCTTCTGAAGAAGTATATACCCTTTCAAATGAAGAGGTTCCTATGACGGGAAGGTTTGGTTTTCCAGTTTATAAACAAGGAGCTTCGGATGTTCGAGAGACCTTGGTAGGTTTCTGAAATCAGAAATCTCTACGATTACAAGCATGCCTAGGTTTAGGCAAATTTCGAGGATTACTTCTATTTAATGAGTGGTATCATATTGCTCCAACTCCCCTCCTCTCAGCGAGGAGAGCTTTCCACTACCCCCCACTTTCCATGACGATGACGGCCCATACATCGATTGACACAAGAACATGTAAGAAGGCATAATGCTGATCCAGGAGGGTCGTACCGTACCTTTGAAATGGGAGGGCATCGCAAAGATTACAAAATCTGCGCAACGCACGGTTGACCCTGCTAGGGAGGACAGTTTTACAAGATTCACCGATATTCGATAAAAAATATCAAAAGAAGCATCTTGAACACAGCAAAACACCGGTTTTACTATGAAAAACGCGAATCATAGCGACATACACACTTCTCGTAATGACAAAGCAACAGACTCGCGAGAAAAAGTAGGGCAGTCACTGCGAATGAAATAATAAACGATGAATCACCCAGTGTGTAACTGTTCGGCTGTGTTGTATGGGGAATTCTCGCAAAGTTCAAAAATCCTGAGGAGATAATTTCCAGAGTATTACGCAGCTCCACTCACGATCACATTCACGATAAGACCACCCACACTAGGTCCGGGTTTCGTCCAACTCGTCTTAGTTCAATCTTCACTATCCCACAACTAAATGAAAGATTTTGGACGTGCTTCTTAATATTCCTTCATCCAAATCCCCTAACTTTTAAATGGTTGGTAGGGCACTCACAGTGACCATTAGCTAACTCTGTGCAGAGCAAGAAAAACACTATTTTGACTTCTTCGAAAGTAATCCCAATCTATGAACAGTATCAGTAAACTACGCGAAGAAGAGCAGAATGATTGCAGAAAGGTCCAATTACAATTATTATTCTCATACCTTTAATGGGATGTATTGTAAGCAGTACTTAATTTCCATACCAAACACTTTTCGAAGCAGAGTATAGTAAGCAGTAGAC
>KZ350141.1:10136-23619 GCA_002352805.1 Teladorsagia circumcincta | reverse complement strand
GGGGACAAAAAGTGATAACAGCTGATAAGAGCTGATAAAAGGTGCCAAAACGCAATTTTTACGAAATTCACAGCGGGTGTCCCAGCATCGGTGAGGCGTTGGTTCTGACAAGTGATGTGGAGGGTGGAATGGGAACGTGTTTGGTGGGGAACAGAAAGTGATATCAGCTGATAAGAGCTGATAAGAGGCGCCAAATCTGTTTGGTGGGGGACAAAAAGTGATAACGGCTAACAAGGGCTGATAATAACAATATGCGTAAGGATATGGAAGGCCGTTCAAATCAGATTTTAGCTTACGCGTTTTTTTATATCACTTCACTTGCGATGCTATCATAAGCATCGAGCACCACTCGACCGCTACACTCCTAGAGTTCCTAAGAATTTTTGGTGGATTTCGAAATAATACAGAGCAAATACTGGATGTTTCTACAGCAACACCATCAGCAATTATTACTCGACCGCTAAATTGCCCTGGCATTCAATGCATGGCTGTTGTTTACAGACATCTCTTTAACTCCGCAGTCCACCGCGCGTATCAGTGTATGAGCTTCAGCGCAGATGGACGCAATCTTTGGAATGGTCATCTGCCGCATTTCTCGAGAAAACATTGCTTAGCGGTGGACCTCACGCTCCACCGTCCCTAAGTTTCGCTTACGCCTTCCATACCATGCGCGCAATGGCGTGCGGTGCCAAGCTGGTTTCACTATGACCATGTAATTGGAAAACTCAGATCCGACGCTTGCGTACAGCGCTTGCTATAACTGAAAGCGTTGAAATCCGTTAGATTTGAATCAATCGTTCCTCAATATGCGCCACGCATTTCACCCCTATTTAGCATTGTAATAGAATTTGAAAGGATGAGCCTGAGCTCTTGTAGGAGTACTATCGGTGCTGTATAGTATAGACGTAGACGTGGTTCAGTGGGTTTTCAGGATGCGCCGGAACGTCGTAGAATATATACCCGACGAGTCTCGGGGCTTGTTGTATACGGCCCCTGGCATTTAGCTTACCCTTTTCTTCTTTTAGAGTGTGGTCATCCACACGGAGGAATGGAGCGTCCCATTGGCCGCGGTGCCGACCCATTTCGATCCAAAATTTGACCCTGCACGATGGGCGTGGTATGCGACGCTGCCCCCATGTTGAATGTCGTCCCGTAAAGTCAAAGCCTATATAAAAAAGAATTTTGTTGAGCGAGTGTGGGGTGTGTGAATTAAAGGCACAACCCAGGCAGGATCGTGTGTACGTTTTCCTTTTTGTCTGTAGGATAAACCCCTAGGGAATAATCACAGTTGTGGCATTCCCGTGGACGGAGATCGCCTAACGAGGGCGTTAGGGCATTGCAAAGTAAGCTGCTGAAGCTGCAGATTTTTTCCTTTCATCGTGTGCCTTTCATGTCTGGCACCCTCTCATCTGATGCGCTCTCTCACCTCATACTCTCTCTCCGCGCTTAGTCTCTCATTTCCTTAGAACAGCTGATTACGAAGATGGGCGAGCTATTAACCTGAGCGTTCTGAACAAATTCTTTTCCTTTTTTCTTCACTGCCGACCCATTTCGCACCAATACACTCGTATTTGTGTGCATAAACCATACAAATTTGATCCTGTTGCATACCTTTAGATCATTTTACATGATCAAAAGATTAATTACTTGCCAGCAGGTGGACGTCGACACATCGAACATTCTGTTTATCGCATCGGGTGCGTTCTCAAATCTGGAGCAAATTGTTGCCCGAAGGGTCGACAAGCGGTTAGTGATGTGGTCGAGAAGTGCACGGCAAGTCCGAAAAAATGATGAACAACGCTTCAGGGTGCTCGGTTTTGGCGCCACGTTCGCAAATGTAGCCGAAGATCTCTCGTCCAATGATGAAACGATTGCTGGTGAGAAGCGCAACGAATTGTTGAAGCAAGTCGACCCTTCAGATCTAATGCAGTATGTTACGTTTTGCATTTTGGTTCTGGAAAGAAACACTTTTCGCAATCCTTGCAAAATAGGGAGGGGGCATCCCCTAGCACTCAGCTTATTGTTAGGAAAGGGCAGGAGCTTAGGGAAGAATGAAATTTAGTCACTCACCTTGGAGTCCCTCCTTCTCGCTTATGGCTTCGCCCCATTTTCAACAGAAGGCAGATGTTGGTTTACATGCATTGCCATCACATTGCCCACGTATCTTGCGATAGCACCCAGTTTTCGAAATGGAGCTTCTAACAAGAAAAAGCGCACGCCATCTGTCCCTGGCATTTCTACACAAAATGGTCCTGTGGTGGCTCAATTATTTGCGAAAGAAGGCAGGAATTCCGAAAAGTCGTGATTACTAATTAAGGGTGGGAAGCAAAGTTTCATGAAGCTTGTTGCAGATTTCTTCCTAAGTTAGACGGGAAGATTCTGCTTCTGATCAGATTCTTGTTCGATTTTCAGAAGAAATTGGCAAAGATTTGAGATAGAGGATGCTCTTGTACTCCCTGCATCTCGCCAGAGAACGTCATTGACGGACTAGACCCCTCAGCGTGCTGTGGGGCGGGGGAGGTGACTGTGGTTGGGCCCGACTTTTTACGCCTGTCCTCCCTGAAATTCGATTAGGTTATCAAAACCACAACGTCTTCAAACCATCGTGATCATGCCTCTGAAGTGTGTATAGCCTTGTTTCAGGTTTGGAATGGTGCCAGAGTTGGTCGGGCGTTTCCCTGTGCTCGTGCCTTTTCACGCACTTGATGAAAGAATGTTAATTCGGGTACTGCAAGAGCCTCGCAACAATCTCATCTCACAAGCGCAACGTTTTTTCGCTATGGACAACATAGAACTCAGGTCCGTTTCCTAAACGCATTTCGGGTCTATTCCAGTTAGGGGGGGCGGCATCGTGATGCAGTTTCTCCTAAAAGCTACGGCAACTGCGAGCCAGGGGGAACGCCGGCAGTCTAGGGGGGTGGGGGGTGAGGGCAGTCACTTGACATGCGTGTCAAACTGGAAGGTGCGATTTTACACAAGAACGCCGAGAGTCTGCATAGTGATGCCCCCCTAACTGGGATAGACCCCGCATTTCTTGTGATGGCTCAAATTTTCACGTTTCTGGGATGAGTTATGGAGTGTTCATAGTTGGCGATCGTAAGTGCGATTAGGCGAGTAGGCGACTAGGCGATTAGGCTGTAGGCGAGTAGGCGATAAGAGGAGCATATGTATTGATTTGTTGCTCCGCCCTTTGAGCGATCGCCTACTCGCCTACAACGTCCTATGGGCGGAGCAATGTAATCAATACGTATGTAGTCTTCACCGCCTAATCGCCTAATCGAGTACTCGCCTACTCGCCTAATCGCCTAATCGATTCGTATATTTTCCTTATAGACGGATCGCCTAATCGCCTAATCGCTAACTATGAACGATCCATTAGCACGGTTGAGATCCAGAATGGTAGGCATAGACGGCTCCAATGATAGTGAAGTTCACGCAAAGGTGGATGCTACTACCACCCCCCCCCCCCCCTCCCCCACTCCCACAGCTAAATGCGCCTTTGACGCAACACTGTGTTAAGCCATCTGATAGGCGTGTAATTTTGTGGTGGGGTTACACAAGCTTCGGTTGATCGTGGTAAACTGAAAAGTCTAAAAAATGTCCATCATCTGCCCGTTCCGCAGGGTGTCCCAGTAACCGGGTGGTTAGGTAGTCGAAGATGTCTGTGCCACCTCAAAGTAAGATGGATGGTGCTAACCAAGGCTGGGCAGCTCTCAAACTGCTCATTTGCCTACCCACGCAGAAGCCTTGAATGCAGAAGTGGGCGCTCTTGTCGCTGGGGGTGGGGGGGGGGGCATTCGAGCAAGTGAGCCGATTGCTGTGCCTGGGTGTAAGCGTTAGGCGAAGAAAAGTGATTCTGAGGGATGAGGGAGGATATGAGCAATATGTTTCTCCTCCTTGACGTTTCTCCTCTCTCCTGGGCTTAGTCATAGTGTCAGCTACCACCGGCTCTGTTGCGATGTCCCCCCTCCCGAGGACATGAGCGCCCAGACATGCAGTACAGTACCTTATTACACTCGTTCGTAGTATAACAAGTTAACGTAACGGAATTTCAAAGAATTGAACATTTAGATTCACTCGAGGAGCAATAAATGAACTAGCACGGAGAGCTTTCCAGAGGAAAACCGGTGCTAGAGCTCTCAGGTAAGCTTCCTCATGTAACGACAATGACCTAGTACGGTGTACTAGATACTCTTGTGTGGCGTGGCTCAAACATGCACTGTTTAGGTCCATTTTGGAGGCTGTGTTGCTGCAGGCAAAGTACGAGTGCCCTGGAACGGGCGTTCACACGGTTGTCATCACAGGTAGCACAGTGCGAGGCGAATCGGAATATCGGTCATTGTCGTCTTCATCCAACAAAAGCCCCGACACAGTTGTACCGACAGATTCGGCATGAACTGAATGAATTCGATTGCATCTGTGCAATGTTGTTAGCATACGGTTAATAAATACGATCTTAAAGGCATGAGTCGGAATAAGTCACTCATAGGAAGTGTTTCCATCACTAATATGGGCTGGGCTGCACTCAAAGGGATGAGCTCCTCACAATCAGTAGAGATGGCGCGCCGACAGAGCCCCTGTGTACTATTTACAGCGACAGCTGTCTTGCATCAGCTATGCCCGCCCACCTCTGGAAGTGGTGCGTGGCTGGCATAACGTGAATTCTGCTAGGTTGATTGCCGTATCAACCGATGGAACGGCTGCCATGTCCGGGAAACTCGTCTGGACACGCCTCTCTCCCAAGCCACCCTCTACTGCTAGTGGGAATGGAGGTTTCGTTTTCGGCCTTGTCAGCGGTTTCTTTTTCATTTTTTCTCCACTATCGTTCCGTTTCGCCGCTCTGCACTCGATTTCGATCGCCACAATACCCCACATTGAGCTCATCCTTTGCCTTTAATCTCAATTATGAGACTCTTAGGGGGATTCTTAGGGAGACACCAACACCCACCTCTGCAGGAAACGCCACATGAACCTGGATGAATGAGTGGACAGCTTGAGTAATGCCAGATCTATTTTGAGCGGAATGTGTGCTACGGGGTCCATGACCAATGAGTTGTGCTTGATCTCTGGGAGGGAATGATTTGCTGAGCATCATGGTTCTGTGAAAGCTCCTGTAAAAAAGTACATTGGGTTGTTCACTGAAACATTACAAACACTATCCAAATGGTATATGAAAGCTTAGGAGGCCACACCTCTTGTATCCTTCCTTGGCATGTTTGATTTTCTTTTTCTATGGACCGCGCAACTGCGCAGACTAGAGAGAAGAGGAAGCTCATCTTTCCTTTTGCAAGCGCCTTCATTCCATCGCTTCCTCAACGATTATAGTCCTCAGGGCTTGCTAGAATGAATTGCTTTGCTCTTTTTTAATCGTCCAGGCATTCGTATGCGTGGTAGGAACGTACTGCGGCCTGCAAGGGGTCAGCAATAGAATACACGGTCACCCGTCGCGTCGGCACAATTCCAGAAATTTTGTGACCTCCTCTCTTTGAGAAGGCCACGATGCGACCCACTATCATCATCACCAGTCTCATTGTTAGAAGGCTCCGCAATACGAGCCTTTCCCCTATCCCGCCTACAATCTTCATCATCAATTACTGTTTCTATAATAGTTGATTCTGAGACAAGTTTACACAGCCCAACTCCGCCGATTTTGCCTTCCAAAATGGCCGTCGAGCTGGTGGAGTGGAGGGGAGAGTTGATGGTATATGGAAGAGGCGAGTCCATCAGTTATTCCGCCCATTTCACGCTGCTTTCATGAACTTTTTCCCAAAATCGTCAAATAACCCCCTTTCCACCACTATAGCCCTGCATCCACCGAAAACGCGACTCCCGTTCGTATTTTTTTCAGAGGCGTTAACCTTGTCCTTGTCCTTAAATGGACCCCTCCTTCTGAAAGCGCAAACGCGCCCCTCCCCCTTTCTCCCGTTCGAGTAGTGCGAATGGTCTATTGACCATGCCAGGGTATGGTAAAAATTATATTAGTGTGTCTCCCCCAAACAGACTCCTTCCCACGGTAAGGGTTAAGGTTTCCTGAACTGATGCCTGGTCTTGATCATAAATCACTAGCTTTCCGCCATTCACCGCAACTGAAAATTGAAGACTAGAATGGCCTGTTTGCATGATTCACTATTTCCACCCTTTTTTCAGCTACAGTGCACTTTTGTAACCGATAGCGGGAGATATCGCAAAATTTCTAGCCACTATAGAAGCCAGTGGAGTGAAGCAAAAACCCTCCTTTTTGCTGGCACGATAACTTGAGGTGGTGAAGTGAATCTACTTATCAAATTCCCTTTTTTTTCGGACATTACATCTCTTATCAAATTAACGTAAACGTGCACTTGCGAACCTAATGGCAAGAGCAAGAAAAAGCAGAAAGGAGTACACGTTCCAAAAAAACTCTGATCTGTAACTTTTTTCAATTGCCTTGCAAATAAGATGATGTAAAATGAAGCTGAATACTATAAATCACATTGCAGTCAATCTTCAGGAACTAAACGTCACGTAGATCTTGATTGAAGGAACCGTCTTAAGACTTATATTCAACTATTACAGTACTGAAGCCGTAGGGATATGTGACACTCATGACATACCATACACACGGTCGCTGGAACGGTCCCTGATCAGACTCCCACTCAGATAGACTGCAGCAGAAACCCCCGAGTTACGCGCCGCAGCAGTGTCAGCAGCATATGCTGCAGGCGCTCCCACTAGTCTATGACTGACTGGTTCGCGTCTGCACACAGTATCCTCGTGGCGGTAGCCAATCACGGACGAGTGGGCGTGTCGGCAGCATATGCTGCTGCCACTGGTGCGGCCCGTAACACTGAGGTTTCTGCTGCAAGTCTACCCGAGCAAGTCATCCAAGCCTTCCATCCGTCCAGGATGCTTTATTAGCTACAAACTGCGTGAAGGGATGTGAACACTCAGTTATACATATGTCAATGCACGTCACCTGATGTTCTGCTCCAATCTGTTCCGAGCATCATTGATCAATGGATATTCAAAGGCAATAGATCCTAAGAAGAAATCTAGTTACCCTTGTTCCACCACAGTAACCGCCCGTGCAGCACCGTGGGACTCTAGTTCATTTGCACGACAAAACCACTACAGAGCATCATTATTAGAAATTTAAAGCAGAATGCGTGCAATTGCTCCGGGTTCTTTTGGTTCATTCGATGTTATCTTCCTTTGCTTTTTGTTCGATTGCATCATATTGCACTTTTGATTACACGAACGCCATCGTGCAAAGCATGTCTGCAACAGTGAATCAGTAGCAATTCGTACAGAGAACAAGCTTGATAAGAGTCCGGAGTAATCTTGAGAATGATGGCAGAAATGTCCAACTTCCCTCTTCGATGAGCCTCGACATTGATGTTTATCTGTGTGTAATTCTTGTGCCTTCAAGGTTGTTAAGTGGAAAGTTTGTTAAGCGGCCCGACGTTTCGACCAGATCGTCTTCCTCGAAGGCCTACTTTACCACCGCAGGAGCGAGAAGCGCGCAGTGTCGGTTTCATTAAGTAAAATAAATGAGTATATGATATAGTGACAGAATTCCGATTAAAATAATGTATAAGGGTTTTGAAAAAGCAAGTTTTACTATTTTTCAGTGCTAGCAGCATATGCTGCAGGCGCGCCCACTAGTCTATGATTGGCTGGTTCGCGTCTGCACACAGTAACCCGCGTGGTGGTCGCCAATCACGGACGAGTCGGCGTGTCGGCAGCATATGCTGCTGACACTGCTGCGGCCCGCAACTCGGAGTTTCTGCTACAAGTCTTCCTGAGCCAGCTTTCCATTCTTCTATGGTTGATTAATTGGTACTGTTCGCGTCTGTGTGGACTAATCACCAACCTATTCATAGGCCATTGCATAACCCATACCGCTGTCAAATACCACGCGATTCCGAATGGAACTAGAATGCGTGGTGCATCACAAAAAGGATGAATCAATGCTCTAGGCTTGAAGCATATCTGAACGCAGCATGCAGCTGTTCCTTGTCAAAGGGTCGTCCAAACACTGTGCAAATTCAAAATTGTGTAGTCTCAAGGAAAGTTAAAGGATAGTGGTAGGACTCTAGAGTTCTACCAGCCAGGGGTAACCGTGCGTTGGGATGGAGAGGAGTTGTACTTGGTGGTCTTCGGATGGCTTCATGATCTGAAGTTCTTTGTGTAGTTAGAAACCTTTTTACAGAGCCTGGAAAAATTTTGTATTTGTAATTTTGTCACCAAGATCTATGAGGAAGTGAATACAGCTAATGGAGGCTGTTGAGGTTTATTCGATAACATCAGAAAGCTTGAATTTATCGAATATGTGCATAAAAAGAGCGGAAGTTCTGTAATAGCAAGTGGCGCTGCTTAGCATGCGTGACGGTCCCAGGATCAATTTCTAGATGGTCCGGTCACTCACCATCAGGCCATCATGCCTTCCATCCTTACGGGGTGATTTATTTTGTACCGAACTTGTCTGGGAGGATAAAAAAAAGTATAGGGCAAATCGCATTTAAGGTGTGACGATGCTGAGTGTAAGCGGAATGCATGGCGCATTCCGAAAAAGGACTCACTAAGGCCGATGTCAGACTTTGAGAATCGAGCGATTCGGTACTAGCTATTCGCTAGCGTACGCGGGCGCGTTGCGGTACCAGCCAATAGAGTGATTTACTGGCCGCGACGCGCCCGCGACGCAAGCGAATTGCTTGAATCGCAAAGTATGACATCGGCCTAATACTCAACGCTTTGTTCTTTATTCTTAATCTGTGCATAACTGTATCTTTGTTTTTATTTCTGTAGTGTATCAAGTATGTATGAAAGGCACGCTGCCTTTCGCTGGCAGGCACTTCGTTGGCTTTTTCTGTGACACTTGTCAAATTTACTACGTCCGCTCCACCCCAGACAATACTTAATAGCCTGCAACGTCTTATCAGAACTCCAGACAGCTCTCTTGCACAGCACTTTGATCGTCAACCGCAACATTCCTAAGTACTGGCCTCGGAGCTCCTTTCAATTGAAATGATTCAGACTTTTAGATGAAGTGGGCCTTTCTGCTTACGGCATTGGTGCCAGCAGCGATAGCACAGTGCGCATTCAGAAATGGTAGCGTGTCGTCGATGTGGATGGCGAGTGGACGTTTACGTGAATACAACTGATTACATACTGAGCAGTATTTCTTACCTTCCTAAAAATCTAATTGCTCTGATGAGTGGTCCTTTTCAGGTAAAAGGTAAAACAATAACTGTGGAGTTTTTCAACGATAACATAGACAACGAACGTTGGACAGGTATTGCGTTCGGAGAGTCAATGGTGAGACCTCTGGATTTGGCCAGTTTTGTGTTATTGTTTTGACTTCTCCTATTTGTTATACTAACAAGAAGAGCAAGCAGAACCTTTTGCTCAACCCGGACATTGAACCCGCACTTCCAGCTTTTGCGAAGTACCGATGACCCCACCACGGCTATTCCAGCCTAACGCAAATTTCAGTGCTGTATCTGCAGCTTGACTTCTCCAAATTGAAACGCGATGAGCCGCTTAGTCAGAATAGGCGGCTAATCGTAAAGCTGAATGTTTTAGCATGCATTGCAGTTTTTGAATTGCTCGGCCTGGATCAGCATTGAAGGAGGATTCCACGTTAGGGCGATGTCAGACTGCGAATCGAGCGCGGTCGCGTTGCGGTTCCAGCCAATAGAGTGATTCCTGGCCGCGACGCGACCACAGACGCAAGTGAATCGCTCGAATCAAAAAGTATGAAATCGGCCTCAAGGACAAACGTCGAACAAGGGGAAACTTGCCTAGGGGTGGAGAGAAAGGCGGACCTTCTAAGGTGCGGACTAATGCGCAATTGCATCGAAGGTCATGCTCCGGCGATCTAGTATGGCATTCTTGGACGCGCGAGAGAGGCTCATACTACGAGAAGCGCGAAATTCGAAGTGCGGAATTCGAAGGGCAAGACGAGTCCTATTTCACGGGTTCTGGGCTGTTTTGCTTGGTTTTTTATTCTTAGGTGCATCATAGGCCATCATTTAACTTCCAGTCGTCGTTGAACTCGCCTTTGGAGGAAGCTTTGAGAGATTGAGTTCAGAGAAGCTCCGGAAACGTGGAGGGCTCAAGGTGGTGAGCATAAAGGGGGTCGGGGTAAGCGTAAGCATAGGGGTAGGTGTAACATCCTTCGGAATGCGCTGATCCATAATTGCCATTTAGAATCACAGAACGGTTGGGAAGCGTATCAAAGAAACCTTTCACGATTGAGCAATTGGAGGTTTTTGCGCTCGAACATGTGGCAAAAGTAGACAGTGTGGCAGTTAGTGCACTAGTAATTGAGGCAAAAGCGCAGCTTACACCTCGCCTCCCCCTCCTTACCCTACGAAAGTCTCAGTGATTGCCCCTGACATGGTTAAAAAAGTTTTCTACAGGACCAAATCATCAGAAAAACAGTCATTTCTTCAGAGCTCAGTCCTAGAATACGAAATTCGTTGCTTTAGCATGACCTCGAAATAGTTGTGGGGACAATTCATCGGAACAAGACATCGCTGGCGACGGGATTCACGTATGGTTATGGTTGGGTGGCATTGGATCCAGCGCCGGTCGTTCAGAAAAAGTTGCTCTCGTACAGATGTGAGATCGTTTAAAACCATTCTAATGTAAGATGAAATTGCCTACAGAGTTCGTTTCAGCTAAGCGTTTGAGGTTCGCCTTCACTCGACCTTTAGGAAAACATGGACCAAGAAAACACTCATTGGAGGGATGCCAGACGTGGAACGTGAGTGGCACGATTTTTCATTATTGTAAAAGTTTTTGCACATTTCTTAATTTTCAGTTCATGAAGGAAGGCGATATAGTGGCAGGACAAGTTTTTCAACACAGTAAACCACTCCCAGTGAGCGTGTGCCCGGAAAAGTGTACTTCGAAGATTCTTCGTAAGGGCATGCCCCTTGTCAACTGACAACTGATCAAAAAAGCCGTTAAATCTTCGCTAGCGAAACAACTTTACACCAGAAGTTCACTGTCAATACTCATTTAGGTGTCGTGTGTGGTGTCGTACCGAATTGTGATTCACTTCTCTTTGCTAGAGACAATAAATCTTTCCTCGAGAGTTTACAAATGTTGGGTGCATGTCAGGTAACCATGTTCGATGTGCTTTCGTAAAGTACGGGACTTCATCAAGAGTCGGTTGTTGGTCCAAGAATACCACTGTACTATCTGGGCAATATTAGGCTCTTCACTGCCAAGCTCCATGAAGGTTCGCATCACGGCTTCAAGAATAATAAAGCTGGCCTTTCGATCATGACCATGATACTTCAACGGGGATCAACCGTTGAGTCGGTTCAAATTTTTGGACGCCTCCCTTCAAGTCTCAACACAACCATCAGTACAACCAGCCTTAGGTGGTTCTTGTGACTGAGGTCTCCATCAGCCGGCCTGTCAACCTGGGCCTGACGCTGGCACCGGAACCATTTTTGCAATTTTTGCAAGGCATGGTTTTGAGCCTCGGCAGGGATCGAACCTGCAGCCTTCAGAAGTGCAGACATAAGTCTGCCACTGGCGTGGCTTCTCATATCTGTAGTATTTCATTCCGAGATCAGCTGACCTACTCCAACTCGCCCTGCCCCCCCCTTATTTTCTGCAAAGGCTCTGCTGCTGTCTAGCAGGTAGGAGTATTAGGAGTATAGACATAGAAGAAAAAGCAAACATTTTGTCTATACCATGTGTGGTGCGTGAAAATTGTGGAAAAAACCTTCAATAGCGACTCCCTATTTCTCTTCTACTAAGCACGACCCCTCAACATCCGCTACCACACCTCCTTATGAGAATATAACCAATAGCTTTGTGCAATTTTAACCTTTGGCCTGTGCCATGACCTGCGAGGGCCAGCCGATGTAAATGCAGATGTTTATTTTTAACCATTTTTAACCTCACACATTGGCCTTGTACCGACTACCCAAAGCGAACAATAGAGCATTTAGTCCTCAGACCGCACGTAGTTTGCAGCCCCACTTTCCACCCCACCACACAACATAAATTTCGCATGAAGTTAGTCGCGTTTGTGCTCACTGAAATGAAGTGATTTAGTAAGAACTCCTGCTCTGGGATACGCCATTTAAGCGTTTGTGATTAGCAGTCGCAAAGATAATCGGAAGTCTGTTCTTCTTTTCCCCCTTTGCCATGCCTTGGCCCCTTCACGTTTTGTGACTGGCTTGTTGAGTTTCGCGCAACGAGCTATAACTCTACTTAACTCTGCTTCCACCTCAATATTGTAATAGCCTCACAAAAGCTCTCATCATTCAGCCATTTCATGAAGTGTGGAAGTTGACGATCGGGCGACAATGGGTGAAGCAATGATGTATAACTTTGATGTCGTTCGCATGTTTTGCAGATCAGCATCTCACTCAGATCAACCGGGTTTTCTGTCATTTCGAAATATTTCAATGAACTGAGTAGTCTCCATGTTCGACTATACATAAATCTTGACATTTTGTACACTGGTACGTCTCTTCTATCTTGGTGTCGGCTACAGAAGCAACCCTACCAGTGTCAATGGACAGAAATACCTGTGAACGGACGAACACATACTGAATCCTATACAGAGAAGTCAGTTAATCCCACAAGTGATTGTGTGAGCAATGCGATTCCAAAAATGTATAGGGTGGCCAAAAAAGAGGCCTATTGCTACACGTTCAAAACAGCATCAATCACACAACCCTAAATTCCAACTGAATCTCCCCAACTGAAAATCGAAGAGCGCAATCCAATCTATCAATTAACGTCTTGGCAGCCTTCTGCACTAAAAGATTCGGATCGTGACACGGGGGGATCGTAGACAAATATAGCCTCATCCGAAACTTTGGCTGAAAGGATCTAGAGAACTACTCATGGAGTAAACTGTAAATTGCGTAGCTGCTTCAGGATGGAGCACTAACGGGGCCCTTCCCCTCCCCTTGGGCTTGAAAGCCGTTGCAGATGACGTCATATTTCGAAGACGACGAGAGCAGCGAACACGGGCTTGCATCTGAGTGTGGAGGAACGTTTCGGGAATATTTTCCCAACAGACGTCCGCAAACCACGGCAACATTTACGAGTAGAAGATTGCTGATATGCGTCAAGAACAAAGTGTCACTTTTTTTGGTCATCCCTGTATTTCTGAAATTCCAATTCAAGATAACTCAAAATGAATTCGACTGATGCGGAACGCTTTTCCTTTTATCTTTCCACAAAGGATCACTGTAGCCTGACTTGTCTTGGAGGAAACTTGATTACGTTGTCCATTTTCTTGTTCTTAGTCTACCTTCAAAACACGTGCTTGTTTCAACAAATAAGAAAGACCTGACTTTACATAAAAGATTCCAAAGCAGACGCAATACAAACTAAAAGGAACAGCCATAGATTATGAATATCTTTAGAAGAGCTGATAAGAGCATTGCTATCGTAGCTCCTTTTCTCAGTTGTCTTGTTGCAGTTTTGCGGGCAGACAACCATAGAAATTTGCGTGGCTGGATGC
>KZ350118.1:18349-28405 GCA_002352805.1 Teladorsagia circumcincta | reverse complement strand
GGGGTGAGGGATGAGGGCAGCCACTTGATGCCCCCCTTTACTGGATGAGCGCCAAAGAAAGTATAAAAGCCGATGTATGTACAGTCTATGTTTTTCTCATCCTAGACAAGTCCCGCATCAATTAGTCGACCGCGGAGAATGTAAACCTGCCTTGGCTGGCTTGAACGGCCAGATCCAGGATTTGATCCTCAGATCGTGTGCATGAAGCAGCGCCACTTGCTGCGATACCACTTCGGCTCGCAGCAAGTACATACGTTGTAAAATCCCCGTGGAACTCACAGCGCGAAGTCGAACAGGATGCTACATATCGTGAAGTCCTGGGACCACAAAGAAGTGAAGAAAACGCAGTGCATCTCCTATTATCGTATCCTGATTAATAATTGCTGTATGTTCCTAGTTGGCTCCATAGTGTTTGTTGAGTGATCTGGCGTCAAAACCTGGGCTCATCCGAGAAATAAACTCTAAGAACGACACACTTGAATGTACCATGCAGTGGATTACAGCTCAGAATCAAATTGATAGTTGAGTGGGTTGAAATCTGCTGTTGGATCAAACTCACCATGGAAATACCGCGCTCCAATGCGAACATGAAATCAATAGCAACTCAACATGTCATGCCACGTCAAAAGTGCGCCAAACTCTTTGCGCGCCAAAATACGCGCGCTTCCAAAAAAGGACTTCATTCGACGGCGGCATTCTAGTACGGCCAACCTCCCCCTCTCTCTCCGGCTACCCTGCTTATTGAACCCTCTGCGCTTCGACCGAATTCAGCCTATCTCTCTACTGCTCTGGAATTGGGTAATCGTTTCTCTTTATATTATTTATGCATTCGGTTCAATGCATGAAGTTTGAGACTGAACCACCGCCGTCCCGTAAGTCACGACAGCCGCTGTGTGATGTCTTACCCACACCCATTCCACGATTCAGTTAATGTACATGTTTTTAGGTAGAGGAGGTACAATGTTACCTTCAATAACTTTTAGGTGCCTTTTTGGCATTTTTTTTTTGGAATTGTTGTGTATTTTAGCATTTTGTTGCTGTAGCAGGTTGGGTGATTTACTACCCAAATGGCCCGTAATTCTGCTTTTTTCTCAGGTTATTCAAATCTTATTTCTGTCTGGTTTTACACCTAACTTGTTTTTGATCTCAAAACGTGCTTGTACATCTGCTAGCTCCAAATCCCAATCTGACTTGTGTATATCAAACTGCATTCAAATTACGACCGCATTGCTATTCAGAGCAGCACTAGAATGTATTGCGTATCATCTACCAGCACCATGTGCCGAGCTATTCTCCCCTTCAAAACACTAGAAAGTGTGGTGTGCAGACCGCATACCACAACTGACGGCGGCCGCGAAAACGTGGCATTTGGCATCGTCGCTTTTCCGCAGCCGTCGTCAGTTATGGTATGTGTTCTGCACCTAACACTTTCTCGTATCTTGAAGGAAAGGGTACTGATTTCTTCACATGTCTTTACTATTCGTCAACATTCAGCGATCACTTCATCGATTGAGACTGAGTAAGTGTTAGGAATTCCTCTACAAATTCAGCAAATAACACTCATTATTTGTATCCGTTATTTATAGCCACTTTGTTATCACCAACGTAGCAAACAAAAAATAATGTTTTGGTGAGGAAACAAATCTACGTATGCTCTCACAGCGATTACCAATGTAAGCATAAAGCACAACGATTTGACGAGTTGATTAATTTCTTGTGGGATGCGCCATGCACTCCACTTCTATTCCGAATCGCAGAGGTATCTTGTATGTTCAGATTTGGCCCGTACAAAGATTTGCGGAGCCAATTACAAGTCACCGTTTTCACCTTCCAAGACAAGTCTAACCAATTGCTGTTCTCGAAAGTTTGGAAGCTTATGTTTTTGATGATAGCTGCTGTTTTACGCCGCAGTTCGCGTTACCAAAGTTATCACAAAGGATGCTGAGTTATGGGCAAAACTTTCGCCCCAGCCGGGATTCGTACCCGGATTTCTTGCTTTCCGGGCAGTTGTGCTACCAGTTACACCACCGGAGCACCACTTCACCTCAACTCCGCTTAGCTGGCTTAAGTTTTTCCCATAACTCAGCATCCTTGTGATTGCATGGAAGGTTAGTTAGCATGGATGGCGCAGATATAAGATTTCATACTCGGTTCGTGCACTTTGAAGTCACATGTAGGAATATTCACGCTACTATGCCCTTCAAGACCCTTAATCCAGGCCTTATGTTTCAATATTTATGGTCCAGTGAGGATGACTTTGAGCGCATTTTTTTTTCATGTTATGTTTGACTTCAAAGAATATTCGACGGCAACCTATGTGTGAATTTGGGCTCAAAAATGAGGGTAAAGGAATCTGGATAAGTGGACTAATCCTGAAAAAAAATGCCTAGGAAACAACTAAAATTCCTTGCGGCGAGGCTGTCATTGTAGAAGTCCAGATAATAAAGAGAAGGAACTGATGTTGCTCGCTAAGGCCGATGTCAGACTTTGCGGATTTAGCGATTCGCTAGCGTCCGCGGTCGCGTCGCGTGCAGCGAATCAAGCCATTCGTTGTACCGCGGACGTTAGCAACTCGCTAGTAGCGAACTCTCAATTCGCAAAGTTGGACATCGGCCTAGTAATGTTCGAATCGGACGATTTAGGTGAATAGGCGAATCATCAGGCAAAAAGCGAAAGATACGTATCGATTAGACCATAGAACTGTGTATTGAATCGGTTACCTACGTCTTTTGAGCGATCGCCCAATCGCCTATTCGCCTAATCGCCGAATCGGCTCAATCCTTAACGACCAATACCTAAGTAACTTCTAGCTAGCCACAATCAGGGATATAATTTTCCGCGGTAGCACCCACCACAATGGTAGAGTCATTCACTGCTCTTCTCAACCGGTCACAGTTATTGAGAGAAGCATCCCTCAATGTGGCAGCAATCGGTCAAGGAGATGATCCGGGTCTCATGAGCATTTTCGGGCCTAGGCCAGGGTAGAGTTAACCCATTAGTCTTCGACTCTACCTTCACTTTTGTGGACCTGTGCACCGTACTATTTCAATTTACTAGAGAATGTCTTCTCAGCCTGTGGAATGACAATCTTATAAGTTAACGAACTAGCATGGTACACCGTAACCAGGGTCAACCGTCCGTTCGAATTGTTCGAACGAGGGGGTCGCATTTTGTTCACGGCTGAGGAAGGGGGTCGCAACTTGACCTCCCAGACGGGAGGGTCGCAAAAATCCCGAAAATGTTCGAACGTGACGGTTGACCCTGACCGTAACCCACACTAGCAATAGGACTCGGTGGCAAGCGCCAAGGGCACGCTCGAATGCTAGCCGTCCTTCGAAGGTGCAATGTAGCTTTGAGCGGTGAGATCTGCCTTTGACTTATTTCAAAGCAACCCTTATTTCAAGGTTTAAAGGAAAATTGTGTAAATTGGCAAAAGTTGTGTGAATTTGAGAAAATATCGGAAAGAAAAAAGTAAACATCAAAGGATCTCCTTTTAGGGTGCAGGATGATCCTCTTGGGTGACACGGAGTAACGTGGTAATTTTCAACACATGAATAGAATCAGCAACCCATGAACATGAATCATGTGCCAACCCGAGCCCAGGTACGGGCTCAATTTTTCTTTGCAACATGCCTGCGCGAATAGCAAAGCTTTTGTTTCCTTTCGCAGAGTTTCCTCATGGACCGCATGACATATGAGTTGTTGTTGTTGCAATTTAATCAAATTAGACTACTATTGCCTGGAGGAGAGCAATCAAGCATTTTTCTTTCAGTGTTGGTTAATTACTACCAGATTTGTCTACTAGGATAAAAACACTGACTTGAACCCTGTTCAATTCATTGCATTCCCATTACATATTCAAATACAAGCACCATACTAGGTGGAAGTTGAATGCGTGGCGCATCCCGTGAATAAATAAATAATTAAGTGTCATGGGGCAAAAGTGGTGTAGTAACAAATGGCGTTACTCACTAAACTCACCGGATCGAATTCTGGGTGGTACGTCGTCCTGGCTAACCAAGCTTTCTATCACTCGGTTAGCTGTATAAGGCTCGCCTGGTGGGATAGAAACACTGAATTCTACATCGGCTGACCTCCACAATTCATTGTGTGGGCCAAATCGTATTCAAATTACCGCTACGGTCCTAAAAGGAAGTAGGATGTGTGGCGTATCTCAAAACGGGATTGATCCGCGCCAAATACCTTATGCTCTGCTTTATATATGTGCAATGAAAAGGGAGCAGCTCCATACCCAATGGCTCTCCCGCTAGCAATAGAAGGAACAAGGTAAGCGAAAGGTTGATTGTTGTGTCTTGCAATGCACCTTTGCGGAATCGATTCCCACTTTAGCAGAGCATGTTACTGCTTCTGAAACACTTGATTGCTACCAAACTTTTCGGGTACTTCATTGCTAACGGCCCCATATGCTTGCCAGCTGGCTGGCGGGGCTAATTTCGTTCCAGTCTGACGAAGCTCACCTCACAACAGATCCATGACGCCTTTTTGTGTCACCTTTGGAACACCGACCTCACAAGATTCCCAAGTTTCTCTCGCGGATTCGTGCTTCGTTTCGTGCACCTTCTTAGTGGGCGTGCCCTTTTTTCGTCCTGATGAAAAAGAATTGGAACAGAAACAGAATACATGGGAACACGGAAACAAAGAAAATTTTGAGCAAGAAAATTATAGGTTTATATAGAAACGAGACTCGGGGAACCAGCTTCGTGGTCAATCGCTGTCAGGGTATGATCCCAAAAGCGCTCTTCTCACGAAGAGCCACTTGACCGAATTATCCTGTTAGCTTTTCAAGAGATCCAACTTGAGCTCGAGCTCCTTTTGGACTTTTCTACACGAAGCGAAGAGGCAAGAATTACAACACCGGAAAATATGACCGTAAAAAAGTTTTTTACAAGCAGGTGACCGACTCTGCCCGAATGGCTACCATATTATGAAAAACTGTGCTTGTATGATAAGGATGTTAAGTCAAAAATATTGTTGGATGGTATACCCGGTTTATTTTATGAACAGTCACATTAACTTCATCAGGTTTATTACTAACACGAATAAGGCAGAATACAGGTAAGAAGAGCTAATAGGTGGAGAACGGTGCAGGGGTATCAGGTGTAGGGTGGAGCTGGCGATCCTGGCAAGACGGCGGTAACGTCGGGAATCCCAAAAGCGAGACGGCGCGAGGTGATAGGAGTCGAGACAATCCGTGACGAGCCAAGCCGGGGCCATTCGCGCGCCGAGTCGAGGCGATTCGAGCACTTTTTTATGGGGAGTTTCCCCGCGTCTTTTCGAGATGATCGCGCGGCGGTTTCCCTTTTGACCTGCTGGGGCGGTCAAAACGAAATAATGATCAATCTTTTCACAACTAACTCCAAAAAAACGAAGTTTTTCCTGGGATATACGGGAGGAATCGATGACAGACCGACGAAAGGCGAAAGGGGACTCGGAGAAAACGTGCACGATTTTAAATGAACGCCTACTTTTAGAAATCTATGTTCAGTGTTTTAGTTCCCAAATTGACTTTTATCAAGATGATTTTGACCAGTCGATGTGGGGCATGCTCCGAAGGATGCTAACTAAATAGTTCGAAAAACATGGTTAGCAAAAGTTTCCGGAATTGAGTTCACAAAATCAGTTGAAGTTCGGAGATAGTATGCTAAACGAGGTTTTTAGGATTGAATCTCTGTTAACTGGCCTCACGTTTCGACCTCTGCGTCTTCTTCGGAGGCCTGGAGATGGTCGTAGATTCCACAGATGCGGAGCAGAAGCTCACGCCTTGGCTAGTCGATGTCAGTGATGCAAATCTGTCTTCAAAGCTAGTTGCCTTGATTCTTGTCGCTCTTCATTACCAAAACACATCCTGGTTGCTGTTGCAACCATATGTATTCTTAATGACTGCATGCCTCACTGGATTTCGAAGATGGTCGCCCGGAGAAGGAGTGCTATTCCAAGCGACCTTTTCTATATCATCTATAAGTAATTTTGACATCATAATCCTGATTTTCCTGTGAATTCTATTTCTAGGGTTTTCTAAGGGATTCTTTCGATATTCCTTTCTTGACTCTTGTGTTGAAAATGTTTCACACAAAGGATAAATAGCTCGTTACTGTAATCCGCGTCATTCTTTTGTAAGCAATACCTTGTAAGAAGTTCTTGCTTGAATGACGCGGGGTTTGGCTGCGGTCATACGTGCTACTGCTTAGGACGATTCCATGATAAGGTCGGAGTTTAAAGATTATAAGTAGTGATGTACTAATCTCGAAGGCTCGAAGAGAAGAAACTAAAACGAAATATACAAATATAATATAGAAATATATAAATATGATATAAAACGAAATATGTAATATATAGGCCTTCTGAAAGGTCCTATGGGTGTGCAATGTTCCGCAGCGAAGATTTTCCCTCAGCGGCCTGACAGGGCGATTCTCGCACCGCTCGCGCCCTTGCACGCCTACCTTATCTCCGTCTCACTCTAAGAGCGCTAGCGTTGAAGAGGGAAGCAGCGATGAGAGTTGCATCAATGCGTAAACCAACAGACAAGAATAGGTCTAATTTCGTGGTTGGCCGTCCACGTAATTTCCCTCATCACTGCAGCACTGACCACCTCTAACTTGTGGTCTAGTGGGTCACGTTTCCATCGTGAACTCCGCTTTCATAACCACCACAGCGTAGCCGTCTCCAACTCCTTGCCAAATGTGGTGGCTTCAGAAAGGCGCGGCTACTAAGCAGGCGTGAGGATTTTTAATAGAACTTGTGGCACTAAACATCGACAAACGGTAAACCTGGAACACAAGGGCACAATCTGGGCCGGCTAATCTTCGAATAATGTCGTTAAAAGCGAAAAGGAGGCTCATGAGCTGTGGATGCATTGGTAGACAGAAAGCATAGAACTCCATTTTGCACCAGGACACCTGCCCCTATGTGAGCCTTTGAGAGCTATTACTGCTGATGATCACTAAAAGGAGTACTCAAACCCACGAGTGCCTGAAAGCTGCACTCTTTCTCGCAGATATTTTATTTCAACTGCACAAGCCGTAAATTGGACTTACTATCGCGCAAAGTTGGCTACAATGGAAAATTTTACTACTCTCGCCAAGTCAGCATCCAGGTCTCGGTCAACGGAGGAAGGCTGAAGACTTCTAACTATGTGAAGTGAATAGAGTGATTCCCGTCTCTGCTTTGTCGCTTTACCTAATCTATTTTAGTATGAAAGGTGTCAAGAGCTTCGGTAACCATGAATTTCCCATAGAGCTGAGCCCTACGGTGCTTTCTATGGCTACGTGAAAAGCGCCAGGAGGTTCAGCTGCTCAACGGTGAATGGCTGGTGCAGTCCGACGAAGAAACACTGTGCACTGGGAAGAGAGACCAGACTTTGAGGAGGCGGACACAAGTGAAACGCAAACTAGCTATGATCTCGAGATGGAGTCAAGGGCTAGGATATTAGATTAAAGCAACAGTCCCAGCAGGGTCGAAGTGGGCGTGGCGGCCAAATGTTACCTCTTATCAACTCTAGCCAGCCGTGGAGATCGTGTGATCAAGATCTTCATGGCTGCGGAGGCATTCGCGATCGTTTGGGGACCACAGGGACTATTTTAAGTAAATTCACGATGCAATCTCCACGGCTGGGAAGAGGGGGTACGACTTTTGTCCGCCACGCCCACTTCGACCCTGTTGGGACTGTTGCTTTTACTCGAGCAACATATGCCACTAACACTCATTACAGACATTTGAGTAGCGAAGTTTGTGCCATCGTGAAATCAATCTTACTCAAGGGATTCTTTAGTTTCAACATGGGGGTGCGTCATGTTTCATCGCAATTTTTCCCTCCTTCTTTCAATATGACATCATTTGGCAGAATCGAAACCATTGGCAGGTGTTGGTACACCAGAACCTTAGCAAGGAAGGAGGGAAGTCTCCGTTCAGTGGAAAAAGCACTGGAGCAGGGCTCACACTGCCGGAAGCGTATTTCTTGATAGCAGCGTTCCAGCACATTTCAAGAAAGGAGTTCGTTGAAATTACAGGAAATATCGAGCAATTTTCCTCTACTTGGGGACTCACCGACCCTACTCTGATGCACGTCATGGACGTGGGGATTTATTGTCAGTGTCCTTCTAGAGGAGGGCTATGGCTGGGTATAGGCGCCCACCTTAGAGATGAGATTTACCTTGCTCACGACGGTGGCACAGGAATCCTTCGAAACCTCAAAAGGACCGGGCTACAAGCCATGGCTAACCTTGCTACACTCTTCGACCTTGCGAAACATCTGCTCAAAGAAAGATGTCACCGTAAACCCTGTTGACATTCAAATCTGCTCACAATGACGTCATCTCTAAGCATTGTTGACGGGTTCCGAATGCCTACTTTTACCGCAATGGTTTTAAGAATACAAAGAGCATCTCGCGATAACCACAGTTTTAGCGACAGCTTGAAGTCTCAGACTCGAGGTTTCAGTTGTTTGAACTTCATAATTTCCCCCTACATCCAGCCGTAATTTTTGAATTGCTTCTGAGTGCTCCCGTTATAGGAACACTTTGTGGCACAAATAAGTATTATAACAAAAATTGCAATGTGGAAAAGTTGGGAGGCTTTGGCCGGACTCGAACCATCGAACCTGACTAACAAGTGATCGCTCAGGTACTCAGTTTAATCTCGCCTTCCACGACTGGAGGCATACACAGAAACGAGACATCTGATGGCATCAAGAGCATCAAAAAACCCTTGCTATCGATTTTTCTCGCGGTCATCGTCAGGTGTGATGCCATATTCGCAATAATGATTTGATAATAATTTCAACATAGTTCAAGTTTTATTTTGTTTCTTGGATTCACCCTTTGTGGCACACTCTTGTGATGTATTAGTAAATAAGTAAATAGATTAATAAATATACAAATAAATAAATAATCATATAAATTGTGACAATTCGGCTGTAAAAAAACTTGTTGCGTGGAGAGCTGCTGTAAGCTGTTGTACCAAGCTCAAACTTTTCTTCTCAATCTTCAATGCTAGACAGACGCTCGCGAGGACATAGACCGCGAACAGGAGTCAGCGCCAAAGCACTTCGTTAGAGCCGGGCTTTTTTTTCTCTGTGAGCTCTAGGTACGCCCGCATCAGTGGATCCACACTCCACATCCACGAGTTTTTAGTCAGAGGGATCAGCCGAACACGCATATGGACCATAGAAAGGCGTATCAAAATTATACTATCTTCGAGCTCAAGTTCCACAAAGGCCCGACCCAGGCAGAAGTCGTGCGAAAGATTCCCTTCAGCCTGTAGGCTAGACCTCTATAGGAAATCACAAATATTTACTTTTGTGCTCGTAGGTGGCCCTACAAGGGCCCTAGATTGTCGCGAAGACAACTTTAATAGCTTCAATAGCTTCATTTCACCGTCAGCAAAGGCTTGTCGTTTGGCGCCCTCTCGCCAACCGCGCTCTTTTCCCTGATACTCTTCTCTTCTCTCTCTCAGTCTCTCATAGCCTTAGCATAGCCGCATACGGAGCTGAGCAAGCCCTTAACTTGAGCGTTTTTGGCAAGTCCTTTTTCCTTTTTTTCACACCAAAACTTCCATATACCTGCAGGAATCATATAAACTGATCGTGGAACAGCCCTTAAAACGGTGTTCAGGACTTGTTCAGTCCTACAGTGTGATCCTCGGTGATCTCACTTTCCCGAATATGTTAGTACATTTTAACCCTTTGACGACCGCGCGCTCTAAACTTGTCTGGCGCCTAGGACGCGCGCATTTTTCGTGAAGTGCGACCGTAGCCCCATAACGAGCACTTCTTCTTTTTGCGCTAAACATTAGCGGTTTTCGGACCACTCTATGAGTGGGGTTTCAGAACGGGTCCCTGGCCAATCACTGCTTGAAGTCTTGACTAGGGACTGGGGACCACCAAATTTCCAACTGTTCATAAAATTTCTGCGGGCCATACGGTCCCAAGCGACCGACTTGGTGTGGCCCGCCGGCGGGCCATACGGTCGTCAAAGGGTTAAAAAAGCTGCATGCACCAAATGATCCAGGACTTACTTTGTCCTAGCAAGTGCATCTATT
>KZ350107.1:5814-17325 GCA_002352805.1 Teladorsagia circumcincta | reverse complement strand
CCACTCTGTCTATGGCGCGCACCCCCGAACATTTTGTTGCACAAGATGTCGCTGGTGATGAAAGTTTGTCGATGAGAATTCCTAGATATCCCTTCCCATTATCATGAGCAGGCCCTCCTTCCCTGCGGTCACCGTCTCCAGAATATGACGCCATCTGCCATCACTGTGTGGGGTCAAGGAAGCCTACTGTAATCGCTCCTGTGCGGAACTGGTACATAACTTCTTCAGTGGATAATTAGTGTATAGCTTCCAAGAGACAGTAGCTCTGAATGTGCAGGACCGGTTTTGGACCAGCGCTACAAATAACGTCGCAATAGCCGAAGATTCCTTTAGGCTCGAATTGTGCACCATGTTTCCGCGGCGGATTAATGTTATGTTGTCCGCTTATGGTTAGAAGCCTATTGTGAAAGTTCCTGATAAAATGGAATGCGCTCCCAGTTTCCATTTGACAGCATTTGGTTTGATTTCGGCAGAGCGTAATAAGTTTTTTTTCTGGAAGTGAATAAGAGTGCCTTTTTTGCTCTCTCCCCCACTCCTGTATACTTTACTTTTTTGTAAAGGGTGTGCAAAAATTACGATAACAACACAAATTCGTTATATTAAAGTGATAAGACCGAGAAGTGGTAAAGCAACAACACACTCATATTGGTGGAAGGTTATCAGACAGGAAAAAATAATTCCTTGAAGTAGCCGCTTTCTGTGTTGATAAATAAACGAAGACTTCCTAGAAGGTGGTCGGTCCTGTTGTGTAGGAAGGTGTTACGGAGCAGGGCCGAGGCTATCATTAGCGACTGCTCAACTTGTCGATGTTCCTCTTATGTTTGTAGCAGTGCTTTGCCTTCAGCACACTTAATGCAAAGCATTTCAGAGGAGTTGAGTTGGGAGAGCTACGTTTCTGATTCTCCAATATGATGAAATCCACGATATTTTGTTGGCATCAATTTTTGGGCAATCCGGGCGGGCGCCCAATTTAGCTTTAATTCCCTGTGTTTCCCATTGGAGTTATTTTTTGTCTAAAGCTTCAACCGAGACGGAAAAAGGTCGAGCTGATTTTTACTATCCAGCTTTATACCTTGAGCAGCACTTGTCCGAGGTGCCTTCGAATCGTGATCCCTACTCTTATTATCTCTGCGAAAACCATCACTGGATAGCTGGCTGGCTTTTCGCTGATTCTAGCCCGGATGCTCTTCCTATTCACGCATATCTCGGCAGCAGAATCTCTTCCCAGCAAGAAAAACGATCGACAAATAAAGACCATCACGGAATCGAGACAATATCTTTTAGTATCTTTGTAATCTATTTGATTTCTCCGCATCAGTTTGGAGTTAGGCATTCTAATGCTAGCAAATCATTTTGCTAAGACATGTGCACGCAAATCGTTGCATGGAATTGCGTTCGATAGAAGTTACAGCGACCAAACGACAGATTGAACGAGCTGGCTTCCGGCGCTCCCTCGCACCTATCTTCGAGAGATTACTCGATAAAGTCGCAGATGCAATCCTCTCAGGTTCAGGAAGTTGTTTAAAGAAAAAGTTCGCCCATTTCGAAGTTGTTATGTCTCATATGACAAAATCAAAGATGAAACACTCAGTCATCAAAATAAATACCTTGAATACTAATCAAAATCTCCTGGTGTTTAAAATTGAAAATTGACTGCGACAACCTCTTGTTACCGTAAATTTTGCCCACCCTGTATATAGGACAATTATTGCAAAATATTTGAGCGGTGTACTTGAGAACTTTTAAGAAACCCTGCAGAACTTCTTCTCTTCAAAAACGTAGAACCGTTAACAAGTAGTCCGCTGATGACACACATACATATTTTCACATATTTCCAAAGTAGAAGGAAAAACGATGTTCTGCTTGGAGGTTTCTGTGGTCGGATTAAATTCTCATTTCAGGATATGCTGTCCGGGATACCTGAAGAAGATACTCACCAGTAGTTTGAATCCGACCCCAATCATCACGTACAATGTTTTTCTTGAGTCGAAAATCACTTATCTATACAGATATATTTGATGTGTCCATCTGTTCACTTATTTATTTATAAACAGCAAAATAAAGATCAATACTGCATCTCTAGGTTTTTTTGAAGGGAATTCGCTCCATTGTACGCTTTGTTCGTAAGGATCTGTATCGCATGAATCCTAATCAGTGCGTTTATAAAACTTTATTATGCATCAGAGATACGTTCCTAATGCAGCCTACCAACTCTAATGGACCTTGATGTGTTCTGCATAATATACGGCTCACACTTAAGAGCATCTAAAAAGGCCTTCTTGCATCATCTGCCTAATTCTGTCGACCATTCATTCGCTTTACTAAGTCATATGGGTGTGCGCTATCCCCTCCACCTATGCACTGCTCTTACAGCTGAGAACTGAGGACGTTGGAGCTGGCCCGACTTTCAATAGGTATTTGACAAATTATCTGAGTGGTCGAATGATCTCTTGCAATCTTATAATTGTCGAATCAGGTCGCACATTACCTAGTATGAAGAAATTCTAATATGTTCACATGTTTCGAGAAGCTGTGGTGGGTTGAGGAGGGCCCTGATGTACCCAGCCTTTGAAGGAGCGTCCCCGGAAAATTGTAGCCTTTTTTCTCAACATGAACATGCCAGTTTTGATCAGCTGGGCAGTTGCTCATTTGCTTTTCACTGAATAGATGTATCATATATTACGAAGCCATACAGCATTTTTAGCTCTCACAAGAATAGGTCAAACTCTAGAATTGGAGTATGGACGAGTTACCCGGAAAGTCCTTGGGCCTGCTGTCAGCAAAGCGATTACCGGTAAAGTATGATATTATGCACAGCACTCTGCATATTATGCACAGCACTCTGCTTCAACTCACTGCTATACAGTAACAGAAGCAACCATAATGAAGCGATTTCACTAATCACTGGCGGTGCTAAGTCACTGATTAACGAGTAGAATTACCTTGAGTATTCCCATCAAAAGCCTGTATTCACCGCAAAACGTTTGACGTGGAGTAATTCCAGCAGGGCTTCGCTCGCGCCACAACTACGCTTTGATTCTCAATTAAACTTTGTAAGCGGTCCTGACTTGAGCAGTTGGAAGATTTCCGAGGCGACGGATTGCACCGTGTGCTCCCGGAATTCATGCAACAGCGTGTTCTCATCTCAACCCCAAGAACCAATATTTCAAGGACAGTTTTTATTAATGACACAAAAACCAAAAAACAGTCCCTCCTCCGACCATGAGCCCTCTTGGATTCGCTTTTGTTGTCAGTAGTCGCCCTGGAGTTCACCTTTTCCTTCTGCTTATTCTCTTCGCATCGTCATTTGCTAGAAACGTTGCGCCTAATCTGACGAATAGCAAAGGTCACAGGACCGAAGGCGAATGGTTTAGGTGAGAAGCGATTGACCACTGAGAAGAGGTCCACAACAAGGTGCGGAGCTTTCTCTTCTACTTTGAGGGAGAAAGATTCTCTCATCTCAGCCACGGAGGCTCTTTCGATGCCGAGCCACTAAAGCTGTTTTCTCCGGGCTGCTAGGCCAAATCACAGAGCCCTGAAGCTCCTCCCTCTGATCCTCGAACTAGGAAGCTATTAGGCTGTAAGGAAAGTTTTGGCCGTTTCGTACCCTAAAGTTCAAAAGTGCATATCTCGACTCAAACGCAACGTTTTCGATCGCAATAAAAAGCGTATTGTATCTAGCCTTCCTTCCCAACATTACATGTGTTTGATTAGTTCGTTCACTGGAAGTACTGGAGTTCCAACGGCGATGAACTAGGAGGAGGTCGTTTTATCATCATACAAGATTTCGCAGCATTTCTCCTTTAGGGGACTATTCCGACCGTTGATAAAGAGGCGGTGAATAGGAAAGAAGTCTAGGGGAGTGGGAGTTCCGGGACGTGTTTCAGTACCTCAGCTAGATCATTTTTTGTAGGGTCAGTTATGCAGTCGACGGGTGTTGTACATCGAAAAGAGTCGACTCTTTATAGCAGCGCTTGCTGGGCACAAGTTTCAAGATACTGGGATATTTCGACACCATACAAAGATGAATACAGTCCCACCTGCTTCGAAAAGCTGCTCTTGCTGTAGACCCCGTAACAGACAGCACGTCCTTTTATTCGTGCAATTTCATCCATACGAAATTTTGCTGATTTTAGTCGTGATCGAACTACTCAGTCGAAGTTTATGGGTCATAATGGGGTGGGAGAAAAATCCCCTCTACATTGTGACTCACAATGCGAACTAAAAACGGTCGCTTCCATTGGATGAAAGATTGCAGAAGAAGAGCAGACGGCCCTACGGAACCGCGGTTTTTCGCAACACCTCCTTATCGAATTTCCCATGCTTTTTTATGTTATTTCACATAATTTGAAATCACAAATCCAGTACGCTCAATTCAGTAGCGGTCTCCTGAACTGTTTCAGGCACATTTGGATCCATCAAATATTTTATTTAATTTTTACCGAAGTTCGACATGCGACGATCACCCTCGCCAACTTGGGGCTACCGCCATCCCTACACGAGCTTCCTAAACTATCGCTTCATGGCTTATTTTTCGCAAATGCGCGGTCAAATGGGCAGTTTATATCATGAGCTGATTCCGCCTATTTCTGCACTGATTCGAGGTTCAAGAAGAAAATCGTGAGGACTCGCTCGATGAGCATGTTGCATTCAAGGCTTCTAAAAAATTGGAGAAATTCTTCCAAAGCAAAGCTGACAGCGGATTTGGATAGAGCAACAAACGCGTTTTCTGTTATTCAACTCGTAGCAGTATGTCAAAAATTAAGCCAGAAATAATGCCATGAAACGTGAACTGTCAGAAACGGCCAGAACTTTCCTCATAACCTGATATTTCAGGTCGTGCCGCGCTTTTTCAATATGTTGTCGACGATGTCGGTCATGCTGACCATAAACTTAAGTAAAGTAACGCAACTCAAACCCACGACTTTTTTATTCCAGTAATTACGTCAGTGTCCTAAGTTGCTTTAGCCAGAACAATTTCTTGCATTGTTTAGGGATACGTGCATAGAACATGAAAGAGTGTTCAATTTTTCCTGAGCGGCTCCTGAATGTCAGAAAAGGATGGACGTGGTTCATGGTTTGATTCCTCATGGTGGCAAACTTTACATTTTTTGATTGACACATATAATGTCGCAAAGTTCTAGTCGCGGCTAGTAATGGATGCCAATCACCGTTCGTGTGATTCGTGTGATTTTGTAAGAGCTTTGATGGTGTTTATTTCGACGGGAAATACTTTTTTTGTAGGTTGTGTGGAAACAATGAGATTTGCTCTTATCGTCGTATGCTTCGTGGCTCTATTGGTATGTGCCGATAGCTTTGTGAAGTATTGAATATCAAGTTAATCATAGTCATTGAAGAGTGAAAATGCGGCAGTGGCAAGCAGTCACCGCGCTCATGGTTCCGGACCAAATCCCACATCACTCACTCTGTCTGTCAAAAATCTATGAATTAATACGAAACGTTATGCGCTATGCTAACTGCACTTATCTAGCGCATAGGTTGACTGCGCACTACGATCCCAAATGCGGTCGAAGACGTGGCGCGCACTGGTTCACAACCGATCACTCTTCGAATTCACTGAGATATAATTTAGGTTGGTTTTGTTGGAGGTCGTGGCATACCGCGTCATCCTGTGGATCCTCACAATTATCCTATGGGTTTCGGCAAGAAGAAGTGATAGATTATGCGTAATTTGGATAAATCTTACAATTTGGTTTGGCGACAAATCCTCACCAACTTTCACGTAAATCTGAAATTTCGTCCGTGAAAGGATGGTCTTTCTTCAAAATGGTGCTGGCAAACGGCTTTCGATAGGCATTTGGCAAATAATTTATTGGTCGAAAAGGCCGCCTTCCGCAATTCCCGTGGAAGTTAGTGATATTGTGGCATATTACCTGTTGTAAAGAATTTCTCATATGCTCACATTTTTCAAGAAGAGCCTCATCGAAGTAGCCTCCACGGAAAATTCTAGAACTCTTTTTTCCAACATGAGCATGCCACTTATGATCACAAGGCAAGGTGCAAAGTTTCACGCAAGAAGATTCGGATCCCGAAAAGGAACAAACTTCAGAGAACTACGCTCTATGGACGGTTGAGGGTAGGTTAGGCGGGATGAAGGGAAGAAATGAAAGAATTGCACCTTGTAGCGGCCAAATATGAGGCGAATCGAATGAAATGGGTCCAAACGTTTGAATTGGGAGAACGGACTGAACAATCGGAGGAATGAAATGCAATAGACCGAGAGACGTTATTGTATAAGGCGCAAAAGGCAAGAGGTTTTGGTGAAGGGACTCCGAGGACCAAGTGGAATCCTTCCCGTCGCCAACGTTTGTGATAGATGTCCGGTGGGGGCTGCAAGACGTGGCAGCATTTCGGGTTTTTCGAGTTGTTTACGAAAACAAACTCATTTTTCTTGTAGATTTCAGCTAGGGCTCTCTGTGGAACCTTGACAATGTTGTAATTACATGTATTCTCCTGCCAATGAGAATTCTGAAACGTGCAAGTCTGAATTCTAGCCTTTATACAAAATCTGCACAGTAAGTCTTAGTTATTAACCTTAACTAACTTAGAGTGATGCTGTCCTACTCTTGCAATGATGGACAAGGTGAGTGTATTTCCCTCGTTTGGAGTTTGCGCTTGTTCCCCCTGCCTCCGTCGGCCAGAAAAGCTAGGGGGAGGAGGTGTTTGGCGGAAGGGACATATCTCAAACCTTGAGCCTTGAACAGGTCTTTAATGAAAACGATCTCGACATCAGAATCATTTTTTTGTTCTTCTCGTTTCATCGTGAATGATAGATCTGGAGCCAGTATTTGCGGGTAATATAGAATCACGATTTTTTCCCATGGGCGATTGCTTCAACTCCTTCAATCGTCGTAAGTAGTAAAAAGCAAATAACGAAAGAGCACGAGCAAGCCTGTCTGATTGCGTGAAACTTGAAGGAAGCACTCACGACAAATTTAGCGTGTTCGAGGTACACTCGTCACTAGAAATTTGGCTTTGGCAACACCCTTACCCATGCCTCTCCGCGTGCACGATACTCCAGCGGACTGTTGATCCGGAAACGATCGCCACCACGGATTTATGGATGTTACATTTGAAGGTCGTGAGTAGAGGGGTGCGATTTCGATGATGTAGCCGTCGCCATCGTCCTCTCTGAACGTCGTCGGCGGAAGGTTATTCTAAGACGGTCCCTAAAACACCCTTCCCCCTCCCAGAGGGTGCTGAGGGGTCCAGTCCACCAATAACTTCTACGATGTCTTTACCACCGCATCGTTCTCTAACTTTCGTGACCTCTGCCTTCGAATCTGATAAGATCCCCACCACTGCAAGCGAAAGCACCACGATAACGAACGATCAGTTACTCGTGAGAAAAAACTCATGGAGAAAAATCAGAAAAAAGCACACGAAGAATCTCAACTCAATTGACTTCTTTATATCTAACAAACAATAAAGGGAACGAGAATTCAAACATATCGAAACTGGTACGTGAATGTGGAGGTCAGTTGAAGATTGTACGTGACAACCGGTGTTGGATTGATCTTGCTTGCGTGGATCTGATTCAGCTGTTCAGGACAACAAATCCTGAAACAAAGGAAGAAATCAATAGAAAGGTGGATTCGAGAGGGGTTAGGGGCCTTGAGAAGAAAGATAAATTTTAAGTGTCAATGTCAGTGTCAATGTCATTGGAAGCATGTAGCAAACATCCTAAGTCTTAACCGAGAACCCTTGCTTTGACTCAGGGAGTGTAAACCTACCTTTAATTGCTATAGAACCCCAACCACTAAATTGCATAGAGCAGAACATTTCTTCTTTCAGGCGTCGTACATTCCACTTCCAGTCTCAATCATAGCAGCTTTCAAATGAGCGTGAATGAATGGTCCTAAGGTGGATGCAAGGGACTGGGTTGGGATGTAGGATAATTGATCTGTAACGCATTGAAGGCAAGCCACGGGGATGAGCCTGATTAGTAGTTAGGATACCGCCAGGAAGGCTCCACCTACCTGGATCATGCCATTTTTGTTGCATAATTTGCGCGACTGGGGCGCTAACCCTTACCGATATGCAACCATCGACCCCCGTTCCAACGCTTCTCACTCATTTCGATGCTTTTCAACGAAGAACTCTCCCGCGCATTCGCAGCTCTCTGACCGCTGTGTCCGCCATCATCAACCCTCTGCAGGTTAAAAGCAAGCCTCGCGATAAAAATGGGCGTGGAGGGCGTCCAGCATACCACCTGGTTTTTGCATCACTAAAAGGATTAGATGTCATGAAATCTCCGCAAGGCAACCGCGGCTGCAACTGCGCCCGCGTTCTTCTCGCAGCATCACGTGGCGGCCGACTGCTGAAAGCGCGGCGCAAAGGGGGCGCGATATAAAACCCGGTCCGCCTGTATACTACTTTCGGGGAGAAACAGGTGGGCGTGCATAATCCCGGAGCGTGCCTTTGATGCCATTATTTTGAAGCTTACGATGGTTTTTCCCGCTTTCTTTCCCACCCGCAGATCATACGCAGCTCAGCCTTCACTATGGTGCACTCTCATACCCCAACCTTTCGGTGCTTGCCTTAAATTTATCAGGCAACACGGTACCAATAACCTTAATCCAAGCTGCCGCGAATCATATCTCTGACCCGCAGACCACGCGCGAAAACGGCATCACTCACCGTTGCCCCACAATTCCAAAATGGCAGCTGCTCTCTACAGTGTGGAATAGGGAGGCCTCAAGCATTTAGGGGAGGTCGACACCATATTAAATGATTTTAACTATGAGCTGTCTTTCGATGAGCATGTATCAGACCGAAAGTGTCCCAGTCCAAGCTACCGTACCACGTCATGTACACCAACACAAGACGTAAAGTTCAGTTAGTTGTCGCGATACTAATTTTGAGAATATGCAAAAAATGACACCGTTCTGAGAGCGTGGCGAAAAGAATTATCTAATCGTTCCTATTGCTCATCGTTCCTATGATAGTGGTGTGAATTTTCTATTGAAGACGAAGTTCGGGATTTCTGGACGAAATGAAGGTTTTGCACGAGGAATATAGCGTGAAACGCAAGCACAGCATGCTCCCAATTGGCGCTACTATAACACCTAACAAGGCCGATGCACTAAGGCCCAAGGATTCGTCACACGCTCCGCCCACCACCATACCGCCCCCCCCCCCACAGGTCAGCGTTGATTCGCTTCGCCGACTGAAGAGCGGCGCTTTACGTTCGTCTTTGTCGACGGCTTTTTTTCAATATTTTTTTCATTTTCGATGTTTCACTTCACATCTACACTGCCCCTTACAAGCTCAGTAACTCATCAGCTCGATCCCGGACGCGGTTTCAGAGTATAGACGGGAAAAATAGTGGAGTTTTTCCTGTCAAGATATTACCTGGGACTTGTCATTGCTTTGTCAACAAGTACTTTTGGCTCAATTGCACTTGTTACACAGCCGCCCTTACAGCGAACATTCTTCAGAGCTGTAACTCGAATTTGAATCGTTTTACCTTTCGGTGCCTGAAAACAAGTTACTTTGTAAATTTTCCATGTAGGATTACTAACTTGAAACGATTACGGTAATCCAGTCGTTGCACATGGCAAAAGTGGCGCGTACGGTGGTGACAGCAGCGTTACCGAGCGTGATAGTTCTTGTTTTCCACTTTGTGGTCGCCGTCAGTGTCCCTCCACAACCTACCTTCTGAAATTTTTACGTTTGCTTGCTTTACCTCAAATGATATCCATGCTGGAAAAACGGCCCAGATGGGAGAGGTCGTTAAGGAATAAGACCACGTACTCGCTTTTCACAGAGTGTGCCGCCGTAGCCAAAGGGGCAGATGCATGTTGCGCAATTTCTCGGATTAGGAGCACCAGCATTTTTGCATTTAGCCGTAGTTGCGAGTCCATTACATTTAGCTGGAATAATAAATAATTTGGTGAAGTGTTGCAGAGCTTGCAACGAACCTTTTTTTTAGTGTTTTCACTTGGCATCTAAGAATGTTATGCAATTGTTAAGATGCTATGAAAATGTTGTTCAAAAAGGCTCCAGAGCCATTGCTCGTGGTACAATATGGACTTTGAGAAGCTGGTACAACTACTGTGTGTGGCACGACAGCGCTGTTGTCTCGAGAGCCCAATTCTAGTTGCGTGCTCCCATAGGCAGGCAGCAGAGGGCAGCATCAATTCTCTGCTCGAAGGCACAGGTCGCAACCTCCTGAGAGAACTTCGCTCTTCAGGTGAAGTAGCAGGACACCTAAGCGCAGGAATGGTTCACTAGCGGGAAAGACTGAAAAGCACGACGGTGGAAAGAATGCCCTTGCTTGGACGCTGCCAAGTATGCTGGGATCGTTGCTATTCTTAACAATCGCAGCATACTTGGCGTCTGCGCCCTCCCTCTCTTACGCTCTCCCTCTCCTCGCAGTGTGTGTCTCTCAATCGCACCACGTTCGGTCTCACAGGATAACTTTTTAATGTTTTGTTATGATCACACTAGGTACAATACTTAGGTTGAGGGCTGCCAAAAATTGTAGGTAACTTTATTCTGGCGTTGAGAGTTGTAGGGGTAGTTTGGTTTAGTCTGATATTTTTTTTTGTAATTTTTCAACAGCGCTTTCGTTTCAAACTCTCCGGGATTCGTTGTTGCTGGTCCTTTCGTTTGCTGCGTGTCATGTACAGAATGTGCATGGAATAAATTGAAATATAATGATCCTTTCTGCGCTTCTACCCTAATATGGCATTCATCTTTGACGACCGGTGCCTTTAAGTACTATCAGCGTACCAGCTACAAGTTGTAAAGGAGGAAATGACAGGTTTTACCCCATCAGTATTGAAGATTGAAAGGTTTTGAAGATTGTGCAGTAGGCAGACGTGTAAATTCTGTAAGCATAGTTCAGGAGTCAAATCTATGATTAGCCAACCAACTGTTCTCAATGGGAAAGGAATGCACGGCGCATCCACTGGATGGTTTGATGTGTGCGGAATGGTTTGAACACTCTAATAGAACGTTTGCTTACATTGCTCCAAATCAAGAATGATCAAAATGTATCTTTGAAATGTGGTTAGCACTTGAAGGGCGACAAAAACATACCATTACATTTATAGAACCAGTTGATCATTCTGATGTCATAAAACGTGATAGTTTTTGAGCCCAACGTTCGAAGATATTTAGCGTTGAAAGGAATCATTGAGTTACCTTCCGTGGTGAAGCTGAAAACATGAGCAAAGTAATGTGAAAAACACTAAAGACTACAAAATCAAGCAGTGAACGTCCTGATGGAAATGCTTGGAAATGAATTATAATATTTGCACTCAACGCAAATAAGCAGTAGCGTAGAGCAGCTCATAATATGTTGGAGGACTTTTTTTGGGTTCTACCTTCACCACTTGAAAAGCCATTTTTGGGCGCTATAAACCACGCATAGTAGGCTTTTGTTGAAATTGTATCAAGAATTCACAAACATACGTGTTGCTTGCGTAATGCATATCGCTACCGTATTCATATGGCGTATTGTCGACGGTGTAGGTTTGTTTG
>KZ350102.1:14680-25710 GCA_002352805.1 Teladorsagia circumcincta | reverse complement strand
GGAGAAATACAGCAGAGACGAGCAGCAGCTCTCGCGGAAAGGACGATTGTGTCTATGGTCAACTGCCGCATACTTATCCAAAAGTATGCGACCCCTCCCACCCGAGGAACTCACCAAATGACCCTCCTTGGTTACAAATACAGGTACACTGAAATTTCGGCACTGATTGCGGTTTTCGCGTGGAAACGCACCATCGTTTTCTGTTTTCAGACATCGGAGAGAGAGGCGCGCGACGGTAAGCTCTTCAAACACACTGAATAACTTCCTAAAAATTCGTCAGTTCCACCCACGCTTGACCCTGACGTCAGGAGAAACTTTAGATCTAGAAGATTCGCAGCCTTCTCGAGATCATCACATACTGCAGCCGCAAATGCGTCATTCATCGGAACTACGTGAAACCACGCAACTGGTATGACCAGACTGTATTATGGGCATGAAAAATTTTCTAATTGATCAAGATAAGCTTTTTGGTTTGCAGAATCAAGTTGCGTGTAGCTCGAACACCCAGTCTATAAGAACGAACAGGGTCTGAGCCGGGTGTATCATTTGTTATTTACCCTTTCAAGGCGATGTAAGTCAGAGAAATTTGAAACTTTTGAAAGAATGCACGTTGGCCTTGCATTGGCGAAGTAAGAATACTTTTCCGATAAGGTCGGAGACTTCTTCGATAGGTACATAAGCAACAGTCTCAAACAGTCAGAATGAATTCGAGGAGTAATGCAGTCGGTAACGAAGTTATAGGTAGGAAGTTGACTATTGATGAAGAAAAAGGGAAGAAAAAGGCCTACGAGGCCTCGAAACGGGGTCTCCCTCTCCTCGGCTCTGAAGTAAAGAGAAGGATGGGGTGGGCGAGCTGTCTGAACTGTCCGCTCACCAATTGCCATTGCTGACAAGTAGCCGCAGTGTCTTGCTACTTGCCAGCAATTGTCAGCTCCACCGTCGCTCGCCATTCTCTCCGTTCTAGCGGCATTCAAAGGTGAGTTTTTTGATCAGCTTTTATTCATGTGTGCTTGACTAGGGCTATCGCAACGTCTCACACCATTATCATCAAATTTTTAGAACGCTGCTGAGACTGTTGCTCTAAGCGTAGGTCAATCACAAACCATACAACACAACTGCAGCGCCTTTCAGAAAGTGCGAATCTTTCTTAACAGTTGTTTCTTTTGATTTTCAGAAGATTGCCATTGAAGAAACGTATGGTTTTCCAAATAGTGAAAAGTCGCATGTAAATTTCGACGTCTGCAACTCTCGAGGTGAAATGTGTTTGGAAAAATGCTTGACCAACCAATGCCTTATTTTCGAAATAGCTCGCATCGAGGAAAGTTACAGTTTATCGAATTGCGCGCTCCACCTTACTCACTATTCCTAGAGAAGCCAAATTGAGGTGCGGCGATTAACTCAAAGAATTAAAGTAGCTTTTCTGGATTACAACCCAGCTTTTCAGCGGGGATGCAGTTTTCAAAATGTCAGAAAGACAAAATAACATAATAAAACGCAATAAGAATAAAATTCGGATTTTGCGTTCCAGATTCTACAGCCACAACGGAACTGCCCCAAAAACAAAAATGAATACGATTCCGGTGTATCTTTCAGCTCAACTATCGCGTTTTGCGGCATTTTCCCCTCGTCTCATAAGGCTCAAAGCATGATTTACTTTTTCGATATGTTGCTGGAACTAGAAAGTAACTCACAACTTCGAGAGAATCAACGGTTAGTACATTGCGAACCACTTGATCAGGTATACGCACACGCCTCCGCTCTGCTGTCACGGTTTCCTCCTCCTGCGCCTGAACTTCCAGTGGTGGCGGTCCTCGAAATTTCCTTCGAAAAAACAATATGGGGAACTTTTATATAAATTCGAATTAGTCATGAAGGCTCTAAGTGACCCAAGATGAATAGCATTTTGAAGGCATGAAACCTCGCTGTCGCTAAATGAGTCTGATCAATGCCAGTTCAGTATAAGGTGGCCCATAGTGGTGGACACGCAGACCCGTTTTATATAATAAAAAAACGCCCTTTTAAAGATTTTATTAAGTTAGAAAAACATTCTTAAGCACGAAGTTTACAACACTTTTTTGAAATTAGTCCCTTCTTTTTCCGCACAAGTTTCAAGCCACTTCGTTATGCAGCCGAAAATGTGCCTCAGGTAGTTATGCTCACTTCGCACCAGGTGAGCATTAAAGAAGCGATCGTGCTGGCCTAGAGGTGGCGGACAATCCTATCTCATTGACGGAAGGAGTGGAGGTAAGAACTGATTGTGAGATAGATATTGTCCGGACGACTTAAGATTCGTGGAGGCAAGGCCACTCAACGCCATGATGGAAAAGAACATGGATTCAAAAAGTAAACCTTCACATGCCAATCGCACAACCGTTGCAACCCATTTCACGTTTGGAACGCTTGATTGGCAACACTACCGAGAATTCGAAGACTCTTTCGTGCCTCATTACGCCGTTCAGAACATGCCAAACAGAATGTTTGAACTTAAAAATTTCAATCAGAAATAGTTTGCTAAATCAGAACGAAACCTTACATCCAGAATGTCATTGTAGGTTATCGACTACGAGGAGTTCAATGGTCATGGTTACATGGCAGAAAACATCATTACCTGACCCCTCAGAATCATTTTATGGTATCCACATACTATTGGTACGCACGGTAGTGTACTTTCTCTTCCAACGAGAATATTAAGCTGAATTTCTATGCTTTCATATTATCTCATATACGGTTATCTCATATCCGCTCTACAAAACAGCGTGTTTGGCTTCTACTATAATTGCGAAGTTTTGAATTTCATGCCTACGAAATGGGAGGTCCAGTCGACGAAAACTGGCCAAACCGACAGCGAGCTTTAGCTCTATTTTCCCCTGAGAAAAATCATTAAGTGATGTACCGTTCACTTACTCACGATCTCTTCTGAAAATTCCGCTGTTAGGTTGTAGAAAAAGCCTTCCCGCATTTCTTTACGAGTTTGGTTTTTCTGGCTGAGCGATAAGCAATGGTGATGTTGAAACTAAGATTTTTCCCCTGAACCACCATTGTTTCATAAGGAGTGATATACTATTTGTGAGCACCGCCACTGCTCTATTAGTCGTTATGTTTTGTTTTTATGTTGTGAATCAGGTCGAATTCCAGGCTTGCGTCATAGGGTGCTCACAAGGAATGCTCAATTGCTCAGTTCGGCCATTTGTGATGAGGTGTGGTCCGCTGTACTCGGCTTGTGACGCTGAGCTCAAATCCGCTTTCGGTATCTGCGGAGCGCTTCTCTGAAAGAAGTTATGAGGGTTTCTTCTTACTGTGGCTTAATCACAATGGCGCCCTCTACGTCCTCGCATCCCGCTCGCTTTGCTCAAGTCGAGCCGATCACAATCTCTGCCAGTCGCGTGGTGATGTAGTGGATAGCAAGCTTGCTTCATAGGCGTGAGATCACAAGTTCGAATCCTTGGGTACGGCAAATTCTTGCAATTTTTCAGGGCTTCTCATGCGAACCCAAGTGTTTGTATTTGGTTATTTTGTTGATTTACGTCCCCAAATCATACTTCCAAAAGGCACACTGCAATTTTCCTCTCCTTCTCACTTTTTCCAGTTCTTTTTTATGATGAACTTCAACACATAGAAGTCTCACAGATTTAAACAATTGAGAAAATCCTTATACAGATTGCACAGTATAAGAAAATCTTGAATAGAACAAATAAAGTGGTTTGACATAAGTCCCTTTCTGTCTTTTGGAAGTGTGATTTGGGGACCTAAACCAACAAAATAACCAAATATAAACACTTTTTGGGTTCGCATGAGAAGCCCTGAAAAAAATGCAAAAATCTGCCGTACCCAAGGATTCGAACATGTGACCTCACGCCTATGAAGCAAGCTTGCTATCCACTACACCACCAGGCCACTGGCCGAGATTGTAATCGGCTCGACTTGAGCAAAGCGAGCGGGATGGGAGGATGTAGAGGGCGCCACTGTGATTAAGCCAAGCAAGAAGAAACCCTCATAACGAGAATCGTTCCGCAGATAACGAAAGCGGATTTGAGCTCAGCGTCGCAAGCCGAGTACAGCGGACCACACCTCATTACAAGTGACCGGACTGACCAATTGAGCATTCCTTGTCAGTCCACGAAAATGACCGCATTACTTTGGAAAAAAATTTTTCTTGAGAAGGAGAGAAAATCATTCACGCACACATTCCTAAATTAGACATGACTTGTTCTTGATATTCCACTAATTTTTCAATGTCTCAGCTGTAAAAAGTTTTTGGCCTAAATTTCAAGAGATGGTGCTTGACCACCGAGTTCTGGACGAAAAGCCAAATCTGCGAAAGTAGCGAAGCAACGTGCTGCCAAGTTTAATAGCGGATTGTTCAGAAGATGTGATGAGTAAGTGAAGGGCACATCATTGATTGATTTCTTCTTAGGGAAAACAGAGTTAGAGCTCGCTGTCGGTTTGGCTGTCGGTTCAGTTTTCCTCGACTGGACCTCCCATTTCGCCGGCTTAAAATTCAGAAACTTCGCAACAATTGTAGAAGCCAAACATACTATTTTGTAGAGCAGATAATTCTCTTTCGAAAATTTATGAGAGGTTATGAAATTCTGGAACTTTAGCACAAAATTTTTTGTTGGAAAAAAGAACACTATTTATTAAACAACCTAAAAAATCACTTTAGTGAATGGTAGCTCACTTCGCACCTCCGTGGCTCGCTTATGGAATGACTCCACTCAATTGCTTGCGGTAAATTCTGATCTTTCACGACAGTCTCAAAACAAGCAGAATGGAGCAAGTGAAACAATGTTTGAGGACTGAACTTACGTAGAATGGAACAGCGGTCGCAAGCATCGTGATGCAATATATACCAGGGAGCCAGGGAATAGCTCATAGTATTAGAAGAAAGGGAAAGAAATGACTTGAAGTATATCAGGCCGCGTGAAATGCAGGTGCAAATGCTTGCACAAATTTGCCGTGAAAATTACAGTTCCTGGGCAGCACCTGCAACATAGCCTGCTATGGGTGCTTGGATGAAAGAATTTTGAGGTGGAATGTTGTAGTTAGAGTTCAAGTGTGATACCTATTCTTGCTCATGCAACTGCAGACGCCACGAAGTGTGCTTGATGGCGCTATTTATGCACTTCCTTAACACGTTGACGACCGTGTGGTATGATAACATACTACACTCTTCCGGCCGTGTGGGACCGTGTGACGTGATGCCATACCACAGTCTCTTTTGAGCTGGTTTTCAAACATTTAAGGAAGGTTGTTTATGTGATGTATACGCCATGTTTATACATTATTACAAAACGCGTGGTCCTCGGAAAGAAACTTCCGTGAATGGGCTGCCGAGCCTTTGGAAAAATGTGTGAATAGTGATCAGTAGCCGCACTTTTTGTGCTTATGCCGAAAGCCATCGGTAAGAAGGAATTTGTTATAGTAATTTGCTACAACGAGTGACGACACATTTGGTATTAGACGAAGTATATGCGCCCTCCTTCAGTTCTGCGTAGTTTCGATGCTTCTGCGTTGTCTGTGAATGTTTTTTCTCTGCCTCCTTCATTTTTTCCCTCAGATCTTAGAGTCTGTGAGTGGTTTTCGAAATGTAGGCCCAATTGCGATTCAACAATTATTCTACAAGCACGAGGTACGGGGACTGGGAAGTGACACTAGGAGGGCAATCTTCTACTTGCACATCAGCTTTGGTCCTTTCAACATGCTTCAAATGGCAGGAATCGCTAAAGTGACTGAAATCGCAAAACCTGACACCTACCACACAAGAAGGACAACAAATAAACGATTCCCCAAAAAATGGTGTCCTCGTGGGACCGTGTGACATAATGCCATACCACATTCGCGCGGTCAAAATAATGTGCGCGGTCCCACACGCCAGACAGCCAAAATGAGCACGCTCGCCAACGTCTTAAATACCCTTTGACATGACCTTTCACTGGGGTGTTACACATGTGAGTCCAAAAAAGGTATTGTGTCATATACAACTGCAAAAATCATGTCCTCAGAAGTAATTAGCTCACAACCAAGTGTACAATGTTCGTTACCGACGACGGATTTCCCTATACGGAAATTAGCTATGCACAAGTCCTCTGTCAGCGCAAACCAGCTACTTAAACCCCACTTAAGAAAAACCATATGTACTATAGAGCAACTTAGCAAAAGTTCTCTAAAAAACATATTCCGCACTCATTCACGACGATGAATTAATTCCTTGTTATTTGACGACTAGTGGTAAACACTCCTAAATGAGCCCCCAACAATCAACTGATGTGTTTTTACAATGTTGACATGAATTGTCATCAATTTATTGCGTATTCTGCACAACAAGTAGTGTACTTGGTTGTACACTAAATAATATTGAGTTACCTTTATTTTGGTTGCTTCAGAGCTGTTGAAAAGGCTAGCATCCAGCGCAAGTAATTAAAACAACAGTCTCAGCAGGGTCGAAGTGGACGTGGCGAACACAAGTCGCACCCCCTGCTACAGCCGTACCGCCTTTGTAATCCCAAGACGGTCGGAAATGCCTCCGCAGACAATCAAGCGATCTCCACGGCTGGCAAGAAGTGGTGCGACTTTTGTCCGCCACGCCCACTTCGACCCTGCTGAGACTGTTGTTTCAGAGGCAAAATTGGGGCTAAAACTGGAGCTCACTCTTCACCTATGAAGTATTTAATACTAACTGAATTGGCATGGAAGAAGAAAGCAAGAAAAACCGCGGAAGAAGCTCAAAATAGGACCTCCATCTTTTCGAGCTGCTTAAAAGCATGGGCTGTTAGAAAACGTGTCTGAACAGTGCAGCAATTGCTGGATCTATGCCATCAATCGGCGAAACTCAATCAAGTGAATAAATAATCATCAAATGCAACAATCATCAAGACTGATTGTTGCATTTTTCTCACTTCTTCTATTTATCTGTGTTTCGTTTGTTTCTCATTTTATATTTTTGATTTTTACCAGAATGAGTTACAACGTTCTTGATCGTATCATAGGCTTTTGTGATGATTTTTGCATTTATCATTCACTAAATATTATCCTACGACCTTCTGAACAATTGCTAAACGTAAGCTTTCCCACGTGGTTGCTTGAAAAGCCGAATGAGTTGTGGGCGAGCTCAATGAGATTGGGGCGGCGCCAGTGCACTAACCTTGGCTCCTAGCGCCTAAACCCTACCAAATCGCCCCGCCACTTCTATACTTGGTCCGCCCTTGCCCCTGCTTCATATGTGACGGGAAAAGCCTGAATTTCGCCAGAAATCGCGAACTTTGCAATCAAGTGGGGTCATCCCACAAGCGAGTCGAGGAGGTACCAAGTGACCTATCATACTAATCTTACTACAGTGCTACCGTACTAATCTTCAGTTTCAAACCGGATACCTTCACAGACCTATTAGACATGTTGTATCCAAAGCTTTGAAAAAGATGAACCAGTTGCTTTAAAACAAAAGTGATGACAAACTTCGATAGAGCAAGAAACGCGCTCCCAAATGGAATGCAAAGAGGCGTTAATGTTCTAGAAATAACGTAATTGTAAGGCATTTGAAGCTGAAACATCAACAATCACTATAACTTGATTGCTCAACCCCGCAAATGGATTCCGTATTGTACATTTGTGAAAGATTTTACCCTGTTCATTGTCCCTCTCTACAAATCCGCGTAGATAAAATGAGCTCTCTTATGATACTCTTCAAGTCGTCACATCTATGTGATAGAGGCGCCCAGGAAATCAGACTTGTGGCGGCCATTTCGATCTGACACACATCCCTGGTTGGCTAAATTTGATGCATAGATGCATTCGTCTTGATTGCCAACGTTCGTTCGTCTGCTTGGGGAGACAGTTTTGATTTTTTCTTTGAATGTTTTCTTACTTAGGGTGCTGAGGATAAGAGGATATGATAAGAGATCAACTGAACATACATATTGTGAAGGTGAGACAGCAGCATTGTAAGCAAAGAAGACACAGCAGCCGTCAACAACATTCCAATAATGTATCGATCAAGTTTTCCGCTAGCCAGGGCGCTTCTGATTTTGTCACTTTGTCCAGCCATAGCATAAAAGCTGAACGCGATGATGAATGACGAGGAAAGGTAACATAACACCCGCAAAAGTGGAATGATCATCGGTTTCATCCGGGCGTACTGACCTGTTGTAGTAGTCGTTCAGCACCGTATCGAGAATGCCACGTCCGAGTGAGAACGGTGGAAATACGACGAATAGGTCACGCGTCACTTCATCAGCGTAGGCCAAATCAGGCGAATCAAGTCCAAACAGCTGAATAAAAAAAGTAACAAATGTAACGAATACAGCCAAAGCTGTGGGTCGAAGTACTCACCTCTAGGCAAAAGGTTGTTAGCATCAGTAAAAAGGTTAATGACAAGGAGCTCAATGTTACCACAATGTAAGCCGTGGAAGCGTTCCCGAATGCGAATGACACCTTAAACAGCAAAGGTGAAGGTTCGAAACAAAACAATGAAGTGTGAACTACTACTGTTGCTGGATCTGTTTGAACAGGATGACCTTACTCAGGCCAGTGACAGATTTTGCAAATCCAGCGGATCGCTGAATTCTGACACCGGTCTAGAAGTATGAGCGATGCGATAGCGGTTTAAAATAAGTACCGGGACTCGAATGTGTTTGGAAGTGGCAAGAGCTCTCTTACAGCATGTGGCCTGTCGCCATTTTTCCGCGCTCCCGAGGGCATGAGGACATGGAAAGTAGGGAAAGTCACCATGCTCTCCCGCCATTTCCAAACATTGTGGAGCAGCTAATACACCGCTACCTCGCGATTAGCCATACGCAGGATTCGTAAAGTCCGGCACAGGTCTTAACGAGGTATTAGTTTGGAGCATAATAGTGTAGCGCTTGCATTGGGCAAAAATGTTAAATCAAAATGTAGAACTAAAGCAGAGCAGAACTAATCGGTGATGTTCTCCTTGCATTACTTACGTGTTTAATTCCATTTCGCAGAAAATCTAGAATTATAAAAAGATAGTGAGCCAGTTTTCGGAGTTCTCATTCGTCCCAATTTGTACGACGTAAACATGATCTGGATTGAGGGCGATTGGAGTAAAGTTAGATGAAGGCGATAGGTTCCGAAGAACTGCTGTTTTAGCAGGTTTTTCTTTATGAAGGATTTCCTTCTGCAGCCTGGATGTTCCAACTTCTGAGCACCATCTCTGTGTACGCTTACAATATCGAAAAATGACAAACAAGGTATTGCGGAATTGGATTGGATGATGATGATTGGAGCGGAATAAGTACTTCCGAATGATGTATGTCGTTTCCGGGGTTATGCTTGTACACTGCGGTGCACCATAGATTGCACCCTTTAGAAAACTTAGCTTCTGAAAGAAGCCGAAGCTTTTATTTTTTCTGCTGTTGACATGTGTCCTAGAAAGGTAGATAAATAGTATAGACGCAATGTTCAATCGAATACAGTGTCTTTGAAAAATTATAAAGTGAAATATCGATTTTTTGGCGGTGCACAATAGATTGGACGACTTGAGATATTAGATTTTTCCGGCTGTTTCTTTCCTGTTCCTGAGTCTAGCATACACTCGCATATGCGCATATTATGCGGAAGTATAGGAGACACACACAAACAAAGACTGAATTGGAACTGAAGTTTTACGTCGCCTCGGCAAGAGTTTTTCCCAAATCTCTAAGGAATCCAATGTTCCCAAAAATACAGTTGCAAATGTCACCAAGAATCATTCCCAAATTGTTCTTGAGAAGAAGGTAGATCGGGAATCATCTGTTTCTGAACGCAACAGGTGCCGGTTAATCGATGTGGCATCGATTTCTACAATGATAGCCGGGGAATTGGCTGCAAAGTGAAATATTCCCGTTCTAAGATGGACCACTTCTGGTTTATTGAAGATATCGGTCCACGCAGTTTGGTAAGGAATAAAGCCGGTACTACGGCTGACTCGATATCACTTACATAAGCGGTTCCCTTACACGAGGAACGAGATTAACAGAGATTGAGCAAAGGGGTGTTCTGGGCACATTTCCAGCTCTTCCAATTGAATTCAGATTTCTCATCTTTATCTTTCGTCAGGTAATTTCTTTCGATGGCATGATGTTCAATGAAGATGAGTTGGGTGAACGCCACTCGCACTGCCACGTTACAAGAAGAGAATTAACACTGATTTCTCGGAAAAGCATCGGCGGCTTTTCCTCAATGGTGTGGACGGGGACATTTTTTAATGGGGAACTCTCGATTTCAAACTCTTGATTCAATTTGATTCATGCGAGTAGAAGTAAACCTATCAGTCATGTCTCACTAACACGTCGGTCCTATTTGTTTAGCTGAATCTCAACAGACACTTCGTCTTCATGCATGAGAGTGCTCCGATCCGCACTTCGCAAAGTACTCTATCTCACTTACAATCTGATAACAACCTCCATTTTCATGGGCAGCATGCAATCCTAATCTCAACACAATGGAGAATGTGTGGGGCATATTAAGGCGTAGGATATACGGAAATGGGAAAGCGTAAAACAATGTGTAGTCGTTGAGAAATATCATCACGAAGAAATGAGATTCTTTCGCCTGTACTGCTGGGAAAGAACCTATTCAATACCTATGTTTGATTTCGAGGTTACTGAGAAGAGGGAAACCTCCACTCATGTTTGGGGTGGTAGACTTTATGTATTGTTTTTTGATCAACCATACATATCGTCCAATCTATTGTGCACCGGCTTAAAAAGAGTGAAATTGATGTAACAAAGTTTGAGAAAGTTTTGATAATAAGTAAACACCACGTACACTAATCTTTTGCCTATGCTTCGAAGCTGTAAATTTTCCGGGCTCTTCCTATGAGGTGCAATCTATTGTGCCCGCAGTGTATTAACAAATTAGAAGGCTCAAAAAACGCTACGATGTTATGCTCCAACCTAATACTAAAAGAGTGCAATTCGCGCATGTTTTGTTCACCCATGACGTGCGATTACGCACCACCATGCATATATCAAACACTGGTGAGATTTCACGGAACATTGTCCACCAACAGTCAGGGAGGAAATCAAGTCAAT
>KZ350096.1:5653-17490 GCA_002352805.1 Teladorsagia circumcincta | reverse complement strand
CAATGTCCATCTCACGGCCCCGCAACGTGTCGACGGTGTGCAAGGCGATTCCTAGGTGACGAGCCTCACGTTGCAGGAGACGTTGTTGGTCCTTGTAGTAAGTGATGATTGCCAAGCTTGCCTCAGAGATTCCCTTGGCCAGCAGAGCATACACCAAGTCCATGCAGCAGCGGGCCTCGTCCTCGTTCGAGTGGGATTGTGACGCGGACACCCGGGAAATGCCGTGCACATCGACCAGCACGAAGGGCAAGTTGGGGTTGGGCAGAGTAGCACGTTGCACCAAGAGGTTTCGCTGAGCAGCATGGGTGCCGCTGATGAGGCTGCCATTGTATATGAGGTGGTTCGGAAGAGCGTTCAGGGCGGGGTGCATCCTGAACGTGGTGACCAATGGTGCCAGAGGAACGTCTTTCTCGAGGAGAATGTCCATGATCCCTCGTGCGCCAAGACGAGCTGCCAGAGATGATGCCGGGCAGCGCACGTGGGGTGCCAGCTGGTGTGCATCTCCTATGTAAATCTGCCGTGCCGCGGGAAAGCGGGATACCATGGCCGCAAACGCTGGTTCCGGAATCTGGGAGGCTTCGTCTCCGATGATGACCTTGCAGCAGGAGAGCAGCTCGTGAAAGAGACCTCCAGGCCGAGTTGATTTGATGAGAGAGGAGGTTGTGATGCAGAGTATCGCCGGGAAGCGTACGCGCATCATGAGTCGAACCGCATTCTCTGTCGCTTCCGAATTTTCGATCTCGGCAATCCGGAATTCCTCACGCTCTTCGTCGGAGAGGTTCAAGGTGGCATCACGATGGAACAAGAGAGCCTCAATAAGACGCCGACCGGCGGTGTACGCAGTGAGTTCTTCGATTTCAGCCGGAGTAAAAGCGTCAGGAAAATTGGTCAGAAGACCCTGGAGCAGGTTGTGCAAATCAACCGGAGTGGTGGGTGCTCCTTCTCGCAGTGCTGAATCGGCGACGAACCGAACGACGTGGAGGTGCTGATACTCGGTGAGCCGGAGTAACGTGTCAGCGAACTGAGCCACTGCTACGTTGGTGGTAGCCGTCGCGACGACGAGTTGCGCCGGTGCTGCGACGCGCGCGGCGATCACCGCGCCGACGACCGTTTTCCCTGTTCCGTATGCGGCTTGTATGGCCAAAATGGGCCTATTTTCGCAGCCTAGTTGCACAGCCTGAGCTTGATCCGGTCGAAAACGGATGGTGGAAGAGCCCAGACGAACGGAGACCGGCGTTACGGGACGTGAAGGTACCGCAGCAATCAAGGAACGTCGACGAGGACTACCATAAACCGCATTCAGGATCTCGTTGGCGACCGACGGAGATCTGACGGGAATGTTCTGGAACAGGTTCTCGCTGGCCAGCACTTCAAACAGGGGATCCGTTCCCGTAACTGCTCGGCAAAGACGGACGTTGACTCCGACGTGGGCACACTGATTGGCGACGTCGACGGATCCGTAACGCTCAATCGCACGTCGAAGGGCTCGGTGAGTTCGAGGATCTGAATGGAGCTCGACACTGAGGATCTGGTTGGTAAAGTTGAGTTCCGTGGCCATGATCGTAGTTCGTGCCACCAGGGACGAGTTGGTGATCCACACGTCGACCGAACGTCCGCGCGACCATCCTGCTTCCGACGACATTCGGCGCAGCTCGATTTGTAGCCGCACGGGGAGGGCGTTGATGCTTGGAACGAATGCAGCTACTTCGTGTGTCTGTTTATCGTCCAGAAGGACGGCTTGCGCTGCTAGGGCGGCGCTCGCAGTCGCAAAGAGTTTGCTCATACGACGACGGGCTACAGTCGGATCGCGGGAATAGTTGGAAAAGTCTCCCATGCGGTCCGTTATCCAGTCCAGGTCGCGTTCGAGTGGACGATAAACCCGCAACGGCAACATAGCTTCTTCCGGATATGATGGCATAAAACACCGTACTGCATTAACCAAAACTCGTTCGGCCATGACTGAGACCGGGGGAACACAAAACCGCATGGCGCACGAGACATTACTTCGTGCCTCTCCGAACAACAAGGTGTCTCTCTCGATCTCGTTCAAATCGAAGTCACAGAGTGCAGGGGAAATCCGAACGGCTTCCGGGCATCCTTGAAACGCGACGTGGATTGTGTTGACCTGCCCGAACTCTCCTCGACGGTTGATCGCTAGGGTGATTCCCAGCAGGTGTCGTGCCGCTGGTGATGGTGTGACCCATGTGTATTCGTGTGCACGAAAGAAGTATGGTAGGTTGACGTCGAAACGGGATGCACGAGGTAGGCGTGCTTGGTGCAGCACTTCCTCTCGGTCGTGACTGCGGATGACGGCTTGTGTGGGTCGCAACGAGAAGACCCAGACGAGGTCCTTCACTGAGACCTGGGAAACGTCGAATCCTCGCCGGCCGGAAAGAATGTTAACGGAGTCCTGTGCCAACGGGATGCAGTGAAGCTCCCGGAGATCCGGACCGGGGATAAAAAAATCCTTGGCCTCTAAGATGACTCCTTGGCCATAACCGCGGGCTACGACTTGGTACAGGACGGGACGTCGTCCTCCGCAAGATGGTGGATACACGGAAGAAGCGGGAGAGCTACCAACGGGAGCCCACGGAATACGTCGTATGTCGGCAGTGTCATCACGAAAGTCTCCGTCAAGCAGGGCGATAGTGAGCTGAACCGCATGCTGACGGAAGGCGACAACGTCGTGGAATCGTACGAGTTCCATTATCGGCACCGGATTGGTTGGAGAAGGTTCCCCGTCGAAGCGACGTGGAAACAGTGAACGGACGAAACGACTGGAGAAGTAGCCGTTCTGCGGAATGTGGCGATAAACGTGAACCGGAAGAGCCGCAGTGACCTCGTTCTCTCTAGGGTGAAGGGTATTCCGGCGTGGTGCCACGTACTGGCCCCATGGATGGAGATGAGCAATGGGGCTAACGTAGTCGGCAGGAGCATCTCTCCAGCGAGGTGGATAGGCTGGATGAGGTTGGATCCCTTTCGGCCGTGGTGGTGGTGCTGATATTCGCAACCGCTTCGAAGGACCAGCAGCATCGTTGGGAACGGCCAGTGATGACGAAGGCCTTGAACGGGAAGACGATGGATCTCGGAATTCGACAAAGGCCTTTGGTGGGAGGCGGACTTGCGAGCATCCTGGCGACGAAGACGACGCCGTCGTAACGGAAGTGGATGGTGTCGACTGCAGTGAGAGCTGCTGCATCTCCTTAGGCTCTAGAAGGAGCGGAGATGAAGGTACCGCAAAAGGATCAACTAATGGCATTTGAGGGTTGCACTTACCGATCGCCGTAGGTCTTAAGGAGAAGCCGCCTGAGCCCGCTGTACCTGCCGATGAAACCGAAGCACGATCTGTGTCTAATAATTGGGCAGAAGCCCGAGGCCTCACTGAGTCCCCTGCAACTGCGAATGGTACCAACAAGTCCGAGGCCAGGTCAAAGTCGAAGAGTAACTTACTCTCTGATGCCGCCGTCGAGGTGGCCGCGACGGTGGTCTGTGAAGGAGAGGTGGAGGAACCGCTGTGTGGGGCACGCGCCACTGCGCAACCGCTACCTGAAATAGGTAGATACACGTCCTAACAGTAATGCGAAGGATGTTGCAGAGGGAAAAAAACCTACCCATCGAGTTGGGATTAGGGTTAGAGGGGCGTCTAGCACTCTCGCGGGAGACGGAGAACCCGTAACTGGTGGCCGAAGATTCCGTCACAGAGGTGTCTGTGTAGGCAGGACCGCGAGGAGACGCAGTGGACGACACCGGTGGTTCAGGTGTCGAGGGTTCTGCTAACACCTCGAGAGTCTCGTGGAGCTCTAAAAGATGGAGAGATGAAATCGGTCAAAGGGGCCGTAGTGACGCATCCTAGTTGGAGCTCACCTGCCGCCGCAGAGGGCTGCGGTGTGCGTGGGTGTAAGAAATCCGGAATTGGTGCACCCGTCTGAGAGATGTCTGAGAGCTGGGCACAAGCCCGCAGCCTCCTTGATTCTCCTGGAACGAGGTCAACAGTCGCCAAATGAAGAACGTCAGACGGGGGTGAGGGCGAAGAATGACTTACCCTCGGACGTGCCGGACGAGGCGGCTGCCGCCGGAATATAGGCGTCGGAGGGAGAATTGCTGATGCTACTACCGCTTGCTGCAATATGTATACGTGGTTTTGTCGCGCGCGCCGTAGACGGAGTACTATCCTCTCAAGACACCTACCCTTTAACTGCTGACTCGCGTTAGTCGGAGGGTCGCCCTCCCTGGTGGGGGACGTGGTGGTAGAAATGTCGCCTATAGAGGGAGAGTTCGCCGACATTCGCCAAGTACCGATGTGCGAACGAGTATTATCATTGGAGGACTCCATACCTCCAAGTTCTGCAACGCACTAAATCAGAAGTGGATTGTGGAAATGGTCTACGAAATATCGACGCGACAATGACGGCAAAACTAAGCCCCAAGCGAGAAAACACGGAGTGTAGTGACCGTTAAGGCTGGCAACGAGCAAGTTGGAGAAGAAACAGAAAAGGAGTGAACCAAAAGATGGAAAAAAATAGTGAAGCAGACGGAAGGAAACGCGGTGGAAAGGAGTAGGTGATGGATGCACAAAAGAAAAGAAAAACGGATATGGCGTCATCCCGCTGTTGTGTTCGATCGTTAGCATGACTGGAGCCGCTTCCTGAAACGAGTATTATAAGAATGCGTCGGCACTTGCGGTTGGGGTTGGGGTGTTACACTAGCTGCGGCGGGGTCCGTGTGGGAATACCCAACAACTACAACTGGAGAAGCGTCTGCGAATGTTAGAGCAGCCTGCTCGGTGTCCGGTACCCATGGGGTGGTGAAGACTGGTCCCGCAAGAGCGAAACATTTTTTGACCTGGTTCAAGTGTACTCGTTTGGGGCCGGATTGTGGAGATGAGATGCTGACGATAGTAACATGGGGATGGTCGACCTCTATAACCCGGAATTGCCCTACCCAGGGGTTGCACAGCTTGGACGAGAGCCCTGGCTTGGGCGTCAAATCGCGCAGGTAAACGCGATCTCCCACTTTGATAGGGGACGCCGGTAACCGGCAACGATCGTACTGCCGTTTCATGGCTGCACTGCGCTTAAGGTTGAAGGCAGAAGCGGACGACCAAGCAGAGACCAGTGTTTTGACTAGCGACTCCTTGTAGATGCTACTATCCGTGTCTGACGGGAGGTGACCCTCAACTTGATGTCTAATTAACAAGTCGATGTTGAGGATCGGATCCCGACCAAACATTAGGTAGAAAGGGGACTCGTTGGTGCTGCTGTGGATGGAGGTATTATACGCGAGCGTGCATGCGGGTAGAAATAGGTCCCAGTTGGACTGGCTGGCGTCTATATAGGTGCGCAGCATCTCCTGAAACGTGGCAAACATACGCTCGCAAGCGCCGTTTCCTTCATGATGGTAAGGGGTTGTAAAATACCGTCCTATCTGCATTAGACGTCCAATTTCTGTGAGCAGATCCCCTTTGAGGTAGGAGGCGTTGTCGGAAATGAGCACGGTCATGGCCCCGAAAACCAAGATGCAGTGGGTCATGATGGCGTGAGCTACCGTGACCGCGGTACAGTCGACCAGGGGGGCTGCAATAACGAACTTGCTGAAATGGTCGATGAGACATAGAATATATTTGTTATCGCGCACCGTTTTGTGATAGGGCCCACTCAGATCTAAGTACACCCTGTCAAAGATAGCCCCGGCATGGATCGGAAGTAAAGACTCTCGTGAGAGAGGATGCGGCCGCTTTCGTTGGCATGCGTCGCATGACCGAACGAAGCTGAAGACATCCTCGCGCATCGAAGGCCAGAAAAAACGTCTGGAAATTTTAGCGAGAGTTTTTTTCCACCCGAAGTGTCCACCTGCAGTAGAGCTATCGTGCAAGGCAATGCAAATCGGCTCCCGGAGGTTGGGCGGCACGAATATGGCTGGTGTTGGACGAGGACACCGTGGGTTCGTATAATATAAGCAGCCGTTTGGTTTAAGGACGCATTTGTCAATCCATGGCACACAAGAATCTCGAAGATCTGCTGGGAGACCGGGCGGAAAGGACCCGGTTTCTAAGAAATGCATGATCGCGCTGCAGAACGGGTCTTGTTTTTGCGCAAGTAATGCGTCATACGGGCGGACGTATAACGGTGGGGCCAAGGCTGCGAGCGATGAAGAGGAAAGGGAAGGCTTTGCATGGCGCTGAACGAGGCAACGGGGAAACTCCACTATGTCGTCGCAATCTGGACTACCGTCCACGAAGTGGTGAGCAGGGTCCGGAGATCGACTAAGGTGGTCTGCAACCACGTTCGATGAGCCCTTGTGGTATTCGATTGTAATGTCGAAGCTTTGCAGCTCCACAACCCATCGTGCGAGACTGTCGTGGGGTTTACGGTGGCGTAGAAGAAAGGTAAGGGGTTGGTGGTCGCATAAGACGCGAGTGTGGTTCCCATAGATAGTTGGTCGAAAGAAACGAAGAGCACTAATCATAGCAAAAAGCTCGATGTGAGTGGGGCTCCATTTCTGTTGTGATGGAGCAAGGGTTTTACTGAAGTATCCGATCGCTACAGGTGGAAGGGAAGGGTCCTGTACCTGAAGCAAGGCTGCGCCAACCGCAATCTTGCTGCCGTCTGTATGTAAAATGAACTCTTTATCCTGGGGGAACGCAAGGCAAGGGCGACTGATCAGAGCCTCCTTGAGCTGTGCGAAGGCAGCTGCTTGGGCTTCACCCCATTGGAAAGGGATCTTGTCCTTACATAGTGCATATAAGGGCGCTGCGATATGCGCGAAGTTCTTGACGAACTTGCGGAAGAAGTTGGCCATACCGAGGAACCCTTTAACGGCCTTCGTCGAAGTTGGGGCGGGCATGTCCCTGATTGCCTTGAGGTTGCGCTCTGCCGGTGCATACGACGTGCCCGAAATCTCGTGGCCGAGGAAGGTGATACGAGATTGAGCTATGTTGGTGAGCTTCTTACCGGAGACCTTGATGTTAAAAATGCGGAAGCGTTCTAGCACCTTGCGAAGCGATGATAAATGCTTCTCAAAGGTATCGTCAAAGACGATGATGTCATCGAGATATGCAAGGCAATTGTCGTCCAGTCCCGCGAGTATGCGCGACATCGCTCGGCAGAAATACGCGCCTGCATTGCGTAGACCAAAAGGTAGGTAAACAAATTGGTATACCCCACGATGAGTTGCCCATCCGCACTTGGCTTGACTTTCCGGCGATAGTAACAATTGCATATACCCCGAGGCTAAATCGAAGGACGTATAATACTGTTTACCCGCGACTCGCTCTAAAAGATCATCGATACGCGGAAGGGGATAACGATCCGGCACGGTGATGTCATTCAGAGGGCGAAAGTCGAGACAAACCCGCAATGAGCCGTCTTTTTTCTTGACCAAAACCGTATTATGTAGCCATGGGGTGTCGCTCTCGACAATTCGGCCGGAAGCGAGGAGCTTATTAATGTGATCGTCCAGTTCCTTCTGATATCGTGACGGTATCCGCGTAGGCCGGTAGCGAGATGGTGGGGTCTCCGTAGTAGTGCGAATAGAAATACGGGTATGGGTGTACGAGCCAAGATCGTAGGACGAAGTTGAAATACGGTCTCGAAATTCGGTAAACAGGTCAATGAGCTGTTGGCGTTGCTCCTGCGAAACGTTGGCGTTAGAAAAGTCGATGCACACCGGAGCAGGGTCGGTAGGGACGTCCGAAGCCGGTGTCGATGGAGTAACCTTATAAGACGGGCTAAAAGCACTGGTAAGTATCCAGAAGGGCGCCGTTAGGGAGTTCAACCACTGGATGCGCAGAGGTGAGACGTTGGTCCTTGTAGATTATCTTTGGCGTGTCAGTTGGATTGCTGAGAAACAGCTGGGGGTAGGCCGACCGAGACACGGCTGGAGCGATCATAACATTGTCCTCTGGTAAGAGAGTGCCTTCGGCGAGGACCGCGGCTTCCCGGACGGGAACATCAGCATTGGACACGTAACAAGGGACCAAGGTCTCCGAAGCTGGTGGAAGTACGACGGTAGTAGCAGCGTGAACGGCCAGTGGTGGGCAAGACGGTGTGGGAGGCGCCCACGTGTGGTGTGAACCGGGGGTAAGAACGGGTAAAAAATCGTTCCCAATGCGAAACGTGCGCTGCGCATAGTTGAAGGCCCACGGAGGCAGCCGTTGGAGCACATCATTACCCAGAATGATGTTGTATGCGTCGGCGGCTCGAGGTGCACAGTCAGATTCCGTGAAATGGACCAAATGGGTCAAGGAGTGCTGTCCGAGCTGAAGAGTGATTGACGCAGCTCCAATGAAACGAACTGGGATCCCAGCCATACCCACGGCTGCCGGCACCCGACAAGGCTCCAGAACAAAAATGCCGAGAAGAGGAAGAAGGGACTGATTGGCTACCGTGACTCCAGCACCCGTGTCAACTAGAGCGAGCATGTTGACGCCATTGGCACGAACCGGAATCTGAGCCACGAAATAGGAATGCGGAAAGTCGAAAGAGAGAACGTTTATGGAGGCCTCGACGGAAGAGGGCGCCCAAGTTGCCACATCGCCCAACTCAATTTGGGAAATATGCAGAGTGGGTGGCGAGCGTGACCGTGCCACAATCGCAGGCAAACGCCGTGCGCGCTGCATACTGGAGCGGCGAAGAGGAGCAAGAAAAGGGGAAGGGGCTGAACAAGGGGCCCATCGCAACCAGCTTGGGGAATGCAAGCGAATGTAGATTAGTAGCAAGGATTTCAAAAAGGAGAAGGTAACTAAGGTACAACATAAGGTGACCCAAAAGTCAAAAATAGAGAAAGACCAAGGGAAAAAAGGAAAAGTGGAACTAGCCGTTACGTGCGGTGACGTCACCGTGCCCGCTCCTCCTGATTCCGGAGCTACCGCATGAGTGAAGTGGTCCAAGAGGCGTCGATGATCGCGCGCCGTCCACCATTCACGGAGCTGTTGATAGCTGGTGACCTCACTGAAATTAGTTAAAATGAGATTGTGGAAAATAGTCAGAGGAGGGGCCACCGGTATAGAGGCTAAATTGGAAATGGATGGGATCTTGATAATATCACGAGACGCAACGGAAGACCAAGTACCGTCAACAGGGGAAAAAGTACGTAATCCCGTGGGGGAAGCGAAAATGAATGGGGGCAAGTCCTTACAGTCTACTGGAGAGGCCTGTTTGAGCAGTATTCCCGTGCTGGGGTCTATGAACGTTCGCATGATCGAACCGCTCGGGAGACGCAGCTCCACATGCGGCCGGCTGTAACAGGTATCATTGAAGGGGAGTAGACGAAGGGAAGAAGATGGTAAAGCTATGCATCGTCGAACCTCGACGTACCCGCCGCCCAAATGCGAGGCGGAAATATCTTGGCGATTCAGCAGAGCTCGCATGGTAGGCGTCGGGTGCGTCGCTAAAGCGGCATGAAGAGAAACGGACATGAGATTGGTACGATCGCAGAGGGTGCGCAATGCATTGCGAAAAAGGACGCTCACGGACGAGTACGTGGCTCCCTCTACCGCCAGAAGTTGAGCCGACAATTGGTTAGATGTTACGAGGCCAACCGTACTCGATACATCGCGTGTTCTGCGTGGAGAGACTCTAATTGCATAACCTTGGTCGGTGAGTATAAGTTGTTTAAGACAGTCCGTCACCCTCGGGGATTGATCGTTCCAAGAAAGTGCAAACTCCTTATTGTCGCTCATCCAGATGGCGCCCATAGTATGACCCGACATTCGCGCGACTAAAGTATATGAGCATTCTTCTCCACGATCGGGCGTCCAGACCAATACCGAACCATCCGAGAGAGTGCACGTGCCATCCATGTAGGAGCAAGCGACCATGTCGCCCACGGGGGACTGGGGAGACTTGTCGGAGTGACGAGCAGTAACTGTGGTGTTATAAAAGTAGCAGTTAGTGACCTGGGCCGTGTGGTCTGCGCAGCAACCGAAGGGTGCTGACGGGAAATCGAAGGCCAAGGAATTTTGCGTGCGCCACAATCCTGCAGTCTCGGCCATGTCGCCGTGGGAGCAACGGTGATGGAGGGCCATCTGCCGGCACTCCTCGGCCGAAACCGCGAGTGTCGCCTCGGTATGAGTTTCGTGATGCATGCCGAAGAAAGATACCGAATAAGTGACCGAATGGCGAACGATCTTACAGAAGAATGCCGGTGAACTATACAATTGCGTGTTAGGCCGGTAAACGTGAAGAGAAACTTGCTCGAGGGGCGCGCCAACCGCTGGCAACAGACCCGAACAATTTTGATAGTCCGGCACGAAGAAAAATGTTGCGTGATTGTCCGAAGGGCATAACCAAGCATCGAGGGCAGCACCGGGGGAAACGAAAGCCACTAAGGAAAGCACCATGCAAAAGAGAAGGCGGACGTCCGGAATAGCGGAGGATGAGTGCGGAGAAGCTGATGGGTGAACATGCTCAAGAGACGCGCTCGTAAGTTCATCGTTTCGACGGAGTAGCGCGGAAATGCGGGCTTGCGATTGCTGTAACTGGGCTTGGGACTCCCTAAGAGATGCCGACAGGGTGGCGACGTCCACACCCGAATCAGGAGCGGGAACAGGAGGCGCATAATCGGCGGCTGTTGGTGAAAGCACGTTTGCTCGAGGGGAAAAGCCCTGTTTGGAGGACGGAAAACCCCCGCGCGTCTGCGCGCGTGCTGCCGAGGAAGTTTGGCGTCTAGGAGAAGGACAAGCCGCGGAGAAGTGGCCGAAGCCGCCACAGTTGTAACAGCGAAAGTCTGGTGAACGAGGAGATGGTCGGGGCTGTACCTGCCGTGAAACTGGTTGAGCCGGAGTCATGGCGCGAGAGCGGACGGGGGGACGCGAAGGATTGGATAGATGGGGCGAGCCCCGTCCGAGCGAAAGACGGTTGACCGCCGGAACAGGAGCAGGGGTTGACGTAGGATGGAGCAGTCGTTCCGCCGTCGCTTCGCTGAGGAGCTGCTCAACTGTTTGGGCCTTATTGACTGCCTGCTCGAAACTAGTAGGTCCCTCGAGCTTTACAAAGTATCGGATATCGCTACGAAGTCGGGACACGAACTCCTCGAGGACTCGGTCTTTTTGCGTAGCCGGATCTTGACCGGACGTGGCGGCCCGGACGAGATTCAGCACGCGGTTCGCGAACGACGTCGAAGACTCCCCAGGTTCCTGATGACATGCTGCCAGCTGCTGACGTGCTACATAACGCTGGTGGGGGCTCTCAAAGAAGGAAAGCAGGTGTGAAACTATCGACGCGTAGCTCCGTTTCGCAGGCTCCTCCAATTCCTCTACTTTCTCCCGGGCAACGCCGTCGAGGTGTCCGATGAGGAAGTTAGCGCGCTGTTCATCCGACAAAGGAGCGGGTCGCATACGCATGATATCCTCCAGGCGACGTAACCAGATGGAGAATTGCATCCCATTCTCCATGACTCCCGAAAACGGGGTAACCCTAGGCACCGGCGCGTCTGAGTGGAGCATCGCGATCGTAGGTAAGTTGTCCAAGCGCTTCCCTACTGCAGCGAAGGACTCTCTGAGCTTATCCTGGAGGGACGCGTTGCTCTCGTTAATCTTACTGGTCAGCAGCGCGGTAGTTGCGCAGGTGTCACTCCAGACCTGTTCGATGGCTGAGGTGGTTGCGTCGCGCAAGGCCTTGGCGTCTCGTCCGTGAAGCGGCGCATCATCGGCATAATCGTCGAAGATGGAGAGTGGCGTTTCCTTGACTGTAGCCGAAGGGTCCGGCTTAGTGTCAGAATGTTGGGCAGAAGCCCCGTCAGGAGGATTAGATCCCAACTTAGCTTGGCTGCGAGTGACTGGCATGAAGCAGAACCGAATAGCAAACAGTAACAGCAAGTGGGGGGGGGGGGGGGGACCC
>KZ350088.1:0-12093 GCA_002352805.1 Teladorsagia circumcincta | reverse complement strand
TCCCAATACAACCACAAAATGGAAGCAAAACTGAGCTGTTTCAATGTTATATACAATACCCAGTTGAATGACCCGTAGCTAAGACGATTGAGTGAAAGGGTGACAAACTTTTGAAACGTTGTTTACATCCACAATACACTTCACTGTGCATTGCAGAAGCTTTTGTCGTCAAGCACAACGTCATTTGTGTACGCGCGCCGACAATGCGTTCAATTTGACGCGCCACCCGGATTACGGTAGCCCTGGCCTAAGTGCTGAAATTACATTCTAGTTTTACCCAGATTCTTTCATTCTGTCGCCTGATACGTAGGCGCCCCAAGGCGCACCTTTTTCCATGCCCCGCCTTTGGCTCCGCTCGACTCACATTCGATTGTCCATAGAATGGGTCTTGGTGAATTTTGTTCTCTTCGAAAACCGAATCTTCGTGCGTAAAACTTCGCGTGTGTGGTCTCTAGTGATCATGACTAACACATTCATGTTGGAAAAGAATGCAAGAATGTTCCGGGAGGGATTGTTTTGAGGTCGGTCAAGGTTCGCGCTCACCCTTGCTGGTAGTCGCTTCCGTGGCTAGAGGTGTATGGTCCTCCATTGCAGAGTTCGGGCCACCTAGACGCGTCACCAGATGTTGAACGCTGGAGACCTTGATCAAATCCCACCACAGAGAATCCACGCCTCCCACTACTCGATATCTTGTCTGCATCGCAATCTTGATCTGGAGGCTCTCTCTCTCCCTCTCTCTCTGTGTACTCGGAATTCTTTACGCGCTTCGCGTCACATCTCTCATCTCCCTGCCTGCCTCTTATGTTAAACTACTCCACAGCCTAGAGCAAAAAGGATTGCATTCCCTGTATATTTAACGATTTTCTTTCTTTTTTTTCCACTTGCAGCCCACCTGCCACCTACTTTCATATTTGAGTGGGATTGTTCTGCCCCAATTTTGTCCTCCTTGCCTTTCAGTGAGGCTTAAACCGTCAAAAGCAAGCACAAAAAACCTGATTCACTGCGCCCATTCGAACAAACTACCCAATCACAAGTGTCCGAATAATCGGCTTCTTCTAAGTGTAGGTCACTAGGAATGCAGATTGCTTGCTCCTCTAGCAGGTTTCGATCGCCTTGTTAGCGGCGCCTTTTGTCACTGCTCCTTTTCGCAATATTCACCTGAGATGTTCTACAACCTAAAAAGAATTTTAAAAAATCAAACCTGATTTTTGAGCTGGAAATAGTTTGTCAGGATGGATTACAGCAGCAATTCCACAATAATTGTACTTCTAAAATTTCGGATTTTAAAAATTTTTCAATTCATGATGTAGAACTAAGAAAATTGTTCGCAGGAATCTCGTCTCTCAATTTTTGTTCACAATCTCTTCACCAGGCAGTACCGTATTATTGCATCCTCCAGCGGGATCGTGCTTCTTCATTAAAAGACTCAGTTCTGTGACAGTAAAACTTCTGAGATCGTATTGTACCTGGAAAGACTACTTCAGCAAAAGCAGAGCATACTGTAACAGTAATTTCTGGAAGACTTCGACGATTGTTGTGCTGCGCCACGCACTTCACTTTGCGGCGCTTCAAGGCAAAGATCGCGCTCAGCCGCTCTACGGAGGTATTTTCCGTGTCAGGAGGTCGTATGTGAGTAATGCACACATGCAGCAACCTCCTACTGCGAAATGCGCCGTTAAACACTAGGCGCATTCGGTTTCAATCCAAGGCCACCCCGCCAATCCAGCACCGCCCACTTCCGGAAATGATGCGTGGCTGGCGTAACGTGTGAAATCAGCTGGGTTGAGTGCCGTATCAACCGATAAAACGGCTGGCATGTTCGGAAACTCGTTTGGATGTGCCTTTCTTCCAACCCAGCTTCCTTCACTGCTAGTGGGGAAGGGGATTCCATTTACGCTCTTGTCTACGGTTTCTTTTCGTGTTTTCTCCACTGTCGTTCCATTTCGCACTTCTACACACAGTTCCAATCGCTATGATCCCCCACATTGAGCCCAATTTTTGCCTTTAAATGTTCTTGAACCTCATTGCTGTGCAATCGCTCACGGGACTGTTTGGCTTCGGTAACGAGTTTCTCATTCTCTCACGTACGTGAGTCTCCCCGATGAGCACAAAGCGAAGGGAGCTCACAAGTGTCACATGGCGTTCAGTTCTTTGCGGAGCGCGCCACTCATTGTTCTCATACTCGAAATCATACTTGTGCGCTATCGCAGGATATGGGACATTTTGTGGCAGTGCATTCGAAAACGGGTGAAACATCTCCTTTTGTTAAAATCACGTCTGAGACAAACAACGGAGGACAGATTCCACGATACGTGAGCAATTTTCACTTCCCGTAAGCTGTCCCCCTCCACGACTCAAGGGCAAGTTTCCGTAAATTGATGAGGTATTCCATTCAAATGTAAAATTAGGAGTGGACCGCCAGTGGAAAAAAAAATACGAGCTTTTTGCTCTACGCTGCGGAGAAGTTCAGAAGGTCGGCACGGAGATGAGAGATAATGTGAGCGCGGAGAGCGGTAGAGAAACCGAAGTGGAGAGAACATAGCAGATCAACATTGCGACACAGACAAAATATCGAGCGGTGGGAGGAGCGTGTCGCAGTTGGTGGAGCGTGTCGAAGTCCCTAGCGTCTAGCGTCTTAGTGACGCGTTTTGGTGCAGGAACGTGGCACGCCTTCTCCAGTTGCGTCCCACGCACTTCTAGCCCCTATATTAGGTTGGTCTGAGCCCAAACATTGCCTTAATCCTGAATGGATGCCCCTGTACACAGCGATAGCGCCCATACTAGGATTAACATCATGGTTTGCTTAGCAACACCTTGACAAAGAAGTTGGAAGATACGACTAAGACGTTAAAGGCTCATTCAACGTTCACGTTTGAAATTGCGGTTAGGAGGTAAGGTGATCAGGTTAGAAAAGTAAGATTGCACATGTATTGATTTAATTCGCTCCGCTCACTGAGCGGTCGCCTTGATCGCATAACCGTTCAGGCAGCGTTTACAGATCGCGAGCGTATATGCGACTAGACGATTGAACGATTAGGTGAGGATTCCAAAGGAAAGTATGTGTATATGTAGATTAAGGGATTAGGCGGGGGTAGGAGAGTAAGCGGTCACTTAGTAGAAAGCGGACCAATCGATTCGTATGCAGTCTTACGACCCCATAATCGATTTTAACATTTTCCTTATAGACTATCGCGCAGTCGTCCAACAGCCGAATCGCACATACGAATGCGAACGATGAATGCTGCCTTAGGCTGCGTTCATAGTTCGCGACTCCGGAGAATGGGATAGTAAGCGACCAAATATTAGGATAGTAGTAGAGTAGGATATTGCTCTGAACACACTATAAACGTATCGATTGGAAGCGCTGGAGAACAGTAGATTAGGCGACTTCCAGCGAACCAATCAATGCGTATCATGTCAGCGTACTATCCTAATCTACTACTATACTAATATCCTACTCTACTACTATCCTACTATCGTAATACCGCAATCCACTACTATCCCGCGATGTCAATCGATATGTATCTAATCTGGTCAGCGCACTATCCTACTCTCCTACTAGCCTAATCTACTACTATCCTATTTTCCCCGTCGATACTATCTTTTTCATTGTCGCGTACTATCCTAATCTCCGGATTCGTGAACAATGAACGCAGCCTTACTCGCATGCTTCGTGTGTTGAACCCTTCGTATAACGACGCCTTCACCCTAAGTACACCAGTGCCCATATCTCGTTTCTGAAGTCCGCGGTTACCTCAAAATTTTCAAAAACTCACCAGAGCCAATCTGTTCGAGGACATTGGAAGACGATCAGGGAACTTCTTCCGTATGAATCGGTAACATAACCGGCATTTCTGCCTAGTGGCTGAAATTACTAAGTTCACTTAAATTAGGAAGTGTTCATACTTCGCGAAAATACAGCGACTGTCACATTGACGTCCATCCATACATCGGCCAGTCAGAAGCCAAATGTAGGAGTAGCGCATCATATCATAGAACCGAAGTGCCCACCTGCCAGCACACCACCCATTCCTCATGGATTGCCTAAAATTGAACCATACCGGCTTAGTGCATAGCATGATGAGATAGTTCGATCTATTTTTATCAACTGTATCCTTGCGCGAAAGCTACTGAAGGAAAATGTTTTGAGAGATATCATTCCCATCAAGATTTTTTGAACCTACCGAACGACAAACCGAAATAGACAGCGAAAGTTGAAGATACAAAGTACCACAGGATCAAATTGGTGTGGTTCCTGCACACGAATGCGAATGTATTGGTGCGAAATAGGCAGGCAGTGAAGAAAAAAGAAAAGAACCCAACGGGAACTCTTAGGAAGCGGGCTCACTCACCTTTGCAATCGGCTGTGCCACGGCAATGAGAGACTGTGTGCGGACAGAAGAGTATGAAGCGAGAGAGCGCAACAGCTAGGGAGCTCCAGACAACAACCGAGTAGAGGGAAAATTTTTTTGCAGCTTGAGCAGCTTACTTTGCAAGGCCCTAGCGCTCCAATCAGGCGATTTCCATGCACGGGAAACCACACCTGTGATTGCTCTCTAGGAGTCTACCCTAAAACCGAAGGGAATTCTCCACATTGATTCTGCCTGAGTTGTGCCTTTAATGGCTTATATTATAGAGGGATTGTCCTCTATATTAGGCAAAAGGTAGTGATCAGCAAGTGGCACCATACCACGTTCGCGTTGAACACGAAAGAACCCATTTTCAAGTGGAAGATTAGGATGCTGGGTTTCATTCTAGACAAGAAAAAAATCGAGTATTTTAACCGTCTCGTTTTGTGAGGAGTCTTCCAGCACGACAAAGGTATGAGCTGAGTTGAGTACATGCAAGCCAAACTGTATTCAAAACCACACCCATTCTGAGCAACCGCTTGAATGCATGGCGCAGCCTTTGAAGGTTTAATCGCTAAAAGAAAACATCGCCTCTTTATTCTCTTTTATTTTATCAAAACATGACACACAAAAATGTACAATAACACATCTTGATTTGTCACAAAATCTCAAAACAATTCTCAATAAACTCTTGAAGTTCAATACAAGAAGAGTCAAAAGTTGTTTCAATTTACTAATAGCATGTACAATAACAAGAAAAACAGGTATCAAAAGCAACAAGGGTATCCATGCTTGAAACGATCACGTCAGAAGTGCTTCTTCTTTCCGCTTGATTCCTCGAGCTTTCTTCGGCGGCGGTGAAATCGGTGATTCGTTGAATTCCAAAATTCGGGTGAAGACTGGCGTGTTATGTCTGAAAAATGTGTAAGGATAAAATAGGAGAAACTGCTATGTATGTTGTGGAAATTGAATTATTTGAAAGTGAAAATGGAAGAATTGACAAAAAAGCAATGGAAATGTGAGAGTAGTCCTAAAGTGTTCAGCGAGAGTCCTTATAGGAAACTATAGCACACGTACTCTATAATGCAAGATTCGGATTCGGGTTTCGGTGATGGCAGTTCGTCTTCTTCGAGTTCATCAAATGTGAGTCGTTTCCTGAAAGGTGATATGTAATATTTGCATCCGGCTCTTTTTCTGAATTTTATGGTCAAAGACCCCCAAATTGGATGACCCATTTCTAATTTATTCACTACACTGAAGGCACGTCCTAAGAGTGGAACGGTAAATCTCCTCACAGCAAAAAGAGCCCTAATGACTGCCCCTCTCCCGGGTGTATGTCATGTGGCGCGGTCACATTGCCATTGGGGCGCCTGGCCTGTAATTGCCACCCAGGCGCCGCCTACACCTCGGCCTGATAATACGTACGGATCATCGAACCATCAGATTGCTTTGGTTGTTCGATCTACAAAGGAGCGCGCCTGAGTGGACTGGACTGCAAATCCAACCGAGCTTCACCATTCCCGACTTTTCCTCCGACTTCTTTCCTGCGCTTATTTCTCACCGCGCATTTTGACTAAAGAGATAACTGTAAGAAAATTATCTGTAGAAAACAGATTGAACAATACTTATATAGAAATTATTATCATGCACTGCAAGTTGCGTGAACTGAATGTATCACTATTCCAAAATGACCGTGACAGAATCGCAATGATCACATACAACTTTACGGTTACTCCAATAGTCGAAATGTGCCGGAAATCAGCGCAGGAAAGAAGCCGGAAGAAGAGTCGAAAATAGTGAAACTGGGTAGGCATCTGCAGTTTAATCCACTCACGCGCCCCATTGTAGACCCATCAACCACACTAATTTGATGGTTCGATGATCCGTACGAGTTACCTGGCCGAGATTAGGCGGCGCCTGGGTGGCAATTACAGGCCAGGCGCCCCAATGGCAATCTGACCGCGCCACATGACATACACCCGAGCGTAGACGATGGTGAAGTGTTGAAGGTGCAACTAGACGAAATAGTGAACTACTACGTAATTCCTTGTAATTCTGAATCCTTGGCAAAGCCCTACAACTCATAGGGCACAATACAACCCCCTATTGAAACGAATCACACAAGTCTCTCAAAGTGAATCCGCGACGAGGCTTGACCATTGTGAATAGCTAGGAATCGGTACCACCCATGTCTCTGATACTGCTAGGGCCCGGTGCCGGCCCTAGCAGTATCAGTCCAGTTTCTACTATAAGAACCAACCCCAACGTTGGCCTTTTCGAAGATAATATGATCTCATCTGCTGGGAGTCTCGATAGGACCCACCTTCACCACCTTCAGCCTTCGAACCCCCATCACGACCCCCTACCAACCACTCCGGAACAACGCTCCCCATCTGGCTAATCCTATAGTAGTAGTTGATTCTGAGATCTGCCGACACAGTCCAGCTTTGACCACTTTTTCCTCCGAAATAGCGGCCAAGCGAGGAGGGTATGTATGCCTCAAGAAATGGCGATTGTCTGTTGAACACCTCGTTCGAAACTATAAGACCCCGTCGAATATTGCCTTCGCTGCCGCACTCACGATTCCTTCAACTTCCACAAAAACGCCCCTTTCGAACTTTCGACATCCCCAAACACGACCCTTCCTAAAATCACAGATAAGTCTTCTCGTTGGTACTTGTGCCAGACGATAGACCCTGCCTTTTGTAATAATATATTGAGAAAATTCCGTAAATCAGCACGACAGGCGTTTTCTCTCTCGCAACTGGATTAAGTTTCCTAGGATGCTATTCTTTCAATAATCTCATCACACAATGTTCACTTCCAAAAGTCCTCTTTTTCCATTTCATTTTTGGATTTTCACTATGAAAACGAAATTGAAAAATAGTTTCTAGAGTTTTACCTTATTGGTGGTGTGCCGAAGGCGGTACAGTCATACTTTCTTTTCATACGGAGTGATGGCGGATGTACCACATCTTTGAAAAAGTAGGAATTTCTTCAAAAAATTAGATATGTGAACAATTTATAAGATCACAGCACATAATCGTTACCAACCTTCATTTTCGAAATCCCAGTCCTTGTCGAGAAAATAGTCCTTATCGATGGGAGAAATCGACTGGAAAAACACGTTTTCAAAGGTCTTCAAAATTACCGTTCAAATTCTTAATATAATAATAATAATAAAATACTTCTCAATCTCTGTATCTTTATCTTAGGCTTTTTTCTCATAAGAATTCTAATGGCTGGCCTAAGCTTACTTTTTCTAGCGTTCTGAATACTGCTCGCGGTCCTGCTGCTGACTCTATACGTCCAAGGAGTTCTGCAGCTGTTGGACGATCCCTTGGCTTTTGGTTGAGTAGGGATTTGATCTCCTCTCGGAGATTGGCTGCGACACCTTTATGGATTCAAAATTATTCACATTACTCTAAAAAATTGTAAAAGTATTGAGACTTATGAGATTAAGACAAGTATGAGAAAATTCACCTTTGAATTGAGATCGGAGGATTTTTCCTGTCTGTATCACCTGCCTTTTCGTTTCCACATCAATTTCCGTTGACAACTAAATTTTAGCTCCTTTTCTCATTTTAATTTAATATTTAAAAATCTGCGGCTTGACGGAGCATTGCCAGATACTTTTTACATTTTGACAACATTGCTCATTAACGTAGGAGGGGAGCGATAGGACACGGCTCACGAAAACGCGCCGCTACCGCACGCGGCCACTGCCGCTGGTCTCATGCGTCCCTTAAAGGGCTTGTAAAAATGCTACGCACTTCTAGCATCGTGATTCCAAGACTGTACATATCGGCAGCGGTTGTCGGTGGTTCATTCAAGAGTTCCGGTGCCATATAGTTCCTGTCGCCATCGTCGGCCCAATCAGCGGATTTCTGGAATGTTCCAGCTAATCGCCAGATATTATTACAAATTGTAATAATAGCTTCTAATATTTTATTTTGATTCGCTCTTTCTGATATTCGTACCTTCTTCAAATTGATCGCCAGTCCAAAATCTCCCAGCTTGCATGATTGGTTATCTGAAGAGAGGTAGATATTTGACGGTTTCACATCCAAATGCAGCATGTCCTCTGAATGAAGTCGTTCCAAAGCCTGTAAGGATCACACTGAGTAATTCTTCAAATGATACTTGGAATAAGGAAACTGTACCCTGAGGGTGTCCGTGATTACAGTCCATTGTTCGTCTTCGGTGAGCGGGCCATAGCGATTTCGGTAGTCCTGCAGATTCGCGCCGCATAGCTCCGTTTGAATGTAGAACCGTCCTCTAAAATAGTCTTTCTGAGAATTACTCGCACTGGCTACAACCACCCTTTGCTTTTACCTATCGCATCGCAAAGGATAGGAAGAGCAAAAAAGTTTACGTTGCCCAATCTTTGGCAACATCCCATGCATTTGAAGTTTAGTAAGAATAACGAGTGTTTCGAAGCGAGTTCAGCCTTCGACAAAGTAACAACTCATTGATGGGTACGGGTTGGTGGATTATAGGTTAGTTAAAATTTGGAGGTCAAAAAAGGGCAACTCTGTGTACTTTGAAGAAAGGCAGGCCTCCCAGGGGTGTAAGAAGATGGACGTTTGCACGGAAGTTCCGGGGAAAGTGAGCGCTACCGTAGCTACCCAGTGGCGCTCGCTGCTTTACATGCCCACGACTAGCTATCCCCTCGCCGACGGACTCTAGCCTCTTTAGCGTAAAGCCAGAGCAGAGAGCTCACTTTCAGTGTAGGGTATCCGATTGCGCGGCGAGAAGGCAGAGACGCAGACGGGTCAGCAGACGAGTCGCAGCGCACACTGCAATAATTTCGCATCAAGTCAAACAGAATGCACTGTAGTGAGTCCCACATCACAGGGCACGGGCTGCGACTCATCCGCTGACCCGCCTGCGTCTCCGCCTTCTTGCAACGCGCAGCGAGCCTCCTGTCGGTACCCTTCATGTGTCAGCACTGACGAGACTAGCCTCGACGCAGAAATGATCGGGGAATGGGGATTTCACTTTGCACGGGACAGTTGTCAACCAATGCGTGAGAGTCCAGGCAGAAGAGTTCACACTTTGCACATTTCTGAGACTAAACCCTTTTAAGGAAGAAAACAAAGCAGAGATGTTGCGTCCCGCTTGACAACTGCCCGTGGATGCTTGCCGGTTTTATGCCGTTTTCCTTGGTATTATTCACCTCTCCATCACTTACCACCTCCACCTTCGCGTTCAATGAGCGATCAAACTATCACAAAACTCGCCTTTCAGAAAAACATGTCAGCAATTGGAAAGGATCGTCTAAGTGTTGATAATTTAAAATCTACGGCTTCCAAGGAATGTGGGTAAGCCCACTAAGCAGTCAAAAGCATCCAGGGTTAAGAGTGGAAGCAATTATGACGGACCCAAAGTCCTTCTAATGCCAGTAATCAGGTTCAGGGCAAAAGTTCTCCAAGCTGGTCCTATTAGGTGCCGCTAATGATGCGCATCATAACAATGTTCGTTAGCCGCCGATATCACCCCCCGTAGTCCCTACAAAATCGACCGCATAATGCAAGACACCGCCCATTCCTCACTCTTTCTCTTTTCTCATGATTTTATCGCGAAGAGAATTCAATTTGCATTGACTTCGCAGTACTTCAATACATTTTCTGTTTAGGCCCTTATTCAACGGTTATTGCTTTCGTTCACTCTTTCTTTTCCTTTCTCATTTGATTTTTTCTCAAATTCCACTTTTTTTTCGGAACTTCTCAAACAGTTAGCAATCCAGTTCAATTTTTTCTTCGATGTCCTTTTACCACTGGGTTGACCTTTCGCATTTTTACGATTCCTCCTCGGTAAACTATCGTTCTTTTTATAATGAGGTCAATAATAAAAGATATCCACGTTTGACCGTCCGTAAATCTTGGCATGGTTTGTGTACCTTTCCTAAGGTTTCTTGCAACAGTGGCCAAGATGGTAGTAGCTTTTATTCGGCTAACCTTCCGGACAACTGAGGAATTTCACTATTAGTGGTGGTCGACATCAAGTCCGGTCGTCTGTTAAGGCTCCCACGAAAGTGACAAGGCCGAAACGTTAGCTGAATAGAAGGTACATATTACCTTCTTAGCTACGGTTGCACGAAATCAGAGGAAAAATAGATAGATACTTCCAGACAGAAAACTCCTCCTCACAATGAGTTTTGTCCGATTTTTCGATTGAGCGATGCCTTAGAAGGGTTTTCGGGTAGCAGAAAACTCTTTGAGAAATTTCTGCTCTGAAAAAGGGGTCTGACTCGTGAGCACACTAACATCAAGCCCATCCGTGAGAGAATACCTAATTATAGGGGGGCCGCATTTGCCATTTTTGGTGATATTGGTGTTCGGTGGTGGAATCGTGCCTTTTTGGAAGTCGAGTAGAAAAATTCTGAGTATGGGGGAAATAGAAAAGTCGAAATTTAAAGATTAGAAATTCCCGTGAACACGGAAGAAATCGGCGAACTCTTCGCCGTTCCGCATTTTCATGGACATTCTGCAAACGATAAGAGGCAGGGCAATCCAGACTACACTAGGGATACTAAAAAAAGACTGAAGCGGGTTTGTATGATGACTTCCTTAGGAAGGAGGGTCAGAAGTAAGTTTTTTCTAATGGTTGACAATCTTTTTGAGCTTATCCTAGAACTTTATTCTTTTCATTACTTCTCTTGAGCATGTGAGATTAGCATTTAGGAAAGATAGTGCTTTTTGGTCTAAGGTCAAGTTCTCGGATGCTGAAAGAAATTATTCATTCCATAGTGTCATTCATTGCATGGGCCCCACCAAACCCTTCCATGATCCTGACTTTAGATTGAATGCGTCTTGCAGCCCAAGAAGGTTGATGAACCTCGCTGATACCCTTTTGTTGTTAAATTCCAATTTTTCGGTATTAGCAATTAGAAATAAGTAGAGATAAAGTAGGAAAAATTAAGTAGAGTAAAACAAAATCGTAATTAATGACTATAACGAAGTAGCTCACTCAAAAGTGCACCAAATAAGTAACCAAATGAATAAATGAATAAACATTAAATCCCGAAAGTGCTATTAAAATCATATATTCAAAAACTTGCCTTTCTTCCCATGCTTTCTCGAACCGGACAATGTTTGGATGAGGTGTCACAGCCTCATGGTTGAGAGCTTCTTGTAGTTGTCGATACCTCTTTCCAGACGATTCAAATGTGCGTAGAGCTCTCTTCACAGCGTATTCTTCACCGGTATCTTTACATCGTACGTGTAGAACCTTAACAGTACCTATGTTAGGCAATTTTTACCCCAAAAAAATAAAAAGTACTGAATATACCTGGCCAAACGAGCCATTTCCTAAACATCCAATCACGTCGAAGCATTGTTCAAAATATGTCTTCGTTTTCGAGAAGCGATACAGCGAACTTAGTTCTGGAATACATTAATCTATACCAGTACTCAGCATTACATTGAAAACTGGAAGAAAAATTGCGATTACTTTTCCGAAACGGTGTCCTCCTTGATGTGATCAGATGGGGTACCATGACGGGAAATCCTGGCGGGTAAACTCGCCCAGATCTACGAGACATCCCAACAGTTCGAGACGCATGTGGATGCTGAATTTCAATACCTTACCTCTATTTTAGGGCTCAAAAAGCGTTTCAAGGAAGACTTACTATTTTCGAATGTGTGAAAGGTGTTTTCGATGCCATCATTATATCGGCAGTCATAGAGTAATTTTTGAAGAATTATATCTACAAAAAGATGATGTAGTTTCATTATACAAT
>KZ350074.1:9775-21300 GCA_002352805.1 Teladorsagia circumcincta | reverse complement strand
AGTTTTCATCATAAATTCTGCCTTTAAAGCAACAGTCTCAACAGGGTTCTGAAAATTCCATGCTATGGGTTGGAAATGAAGCGCTAGCCCTAATCAAGACCACAGGAAGTGTCACTAACCTAAAAACTCACCTTTCAAGCCGCAAAGAAGCCAGGAAGGCGTCGTTGACAGGGGCGTTCGCAAAGATTTTAAAGAACGTCCATTCGCCAATTATTGCCGCGTCTTTTCCATTAGTTTTACTTGCTTATTTCATTTGATTGTTGTATTTCTGTTTTTATATGATGCATAGGTCTCCAACTGTATTAGGGCAAATGCGGTTGAAATCCGGAGAAGCAAGTAGTTCAGACAACTCGTCCATTAGGTGAAACCTGTTTAAAGGCTTCGCCAGCGGAATTTTTTGTTTTTTCCTTTATTACCACTTAACTCTTAGCCCACAACTTCGTTACCGATCGCTTCACGCCTCGAATTCGTTTTGAGACAGTTGCTTTAAATTAAATCATAATAAAAATTTTAAAAAAATGTCCTATGAAGGAGCACTCTCACATACTTTTGGACACAGCCTGAGGCTTTGCTTTGGGCGATTTCGGTGATTGTCGTGGTGGCGTTGCTTTTTCTGCTGCTGCTGGTGGTGGTGTTTTTACCGGTGGTGGTGGTGTTTTCACAGCTGGTGGTGGTGTTTTCACAGCTGGTGGTAGTGATTTTGAAGGTAATTCAACTTCTACGCTCCTTTCTATAGTCGGTTGCCTTTTTGGACTCCTAGGTAAGAAGCTTTTAGAGTCGCTCACACAAAGTCACACCACAACACATCCTCCTGCTCTTAAAGGTACACTCCACGATCAAAAGATGTGGTATTTAGCTTGTGAATGAAGTTATAGAAAAGCATATGAAGAAACAAGCAATGTAGAAAAACTTAAATCGAACGGACGCGTGGAAGTGGCACTAGGCGCCTAAGGCCGATGTCAGACTTTGCGAATCGAGAGATTCGCTACAAGCGGTTCGCTAGCGTCCGCGATCACGTCGCGTACATTTAGTGGCTTGATTCGCTGTACGCAACGCGACCGCGGACGCTAGCACATCTTACGATCCCCAGTCTGATATCGGCCTAAGATCGCCGTCATACTCGGCGTCGAACAAGGCTATCCGTCGCCGAGTATGACGGCGATCTAAGTGGTAGCACAGCAAGAGAGACGATGTGCGAGACGCAGAAACCCTGCAGCCCAGACCGCCGAATGCGCCACGAATTACGGCTGCAGCCACAGCCAATAAACTAGCGCCTAGATGCCTTGTCGAGTACTTCCAAGCCACAACCACCGCACAGCTCTGCGTTTGCAACCTATTCTATTGGCATTATTGACCCACGAAGTCATCGTGGAGTGAATCTTGAGAGAGCAAGGTGTGCAGTAGTCTGTGATGAGTCAAACTTACCCTTTGACGGTACGAGGCGTCTCTCTGGAAATGTTAAATTTTACTGCTTACAAAAAAAATGAGAGAAAAATTTTGAACTGAGAGAAATTTTTGAAAAAAAAGATCTAAATGTATGAGAACTGTCTTGGAGTGAGTACAGGAAGAAAGTAAGTAGCACTTTTGAGACGCACGACCATTTAATTTCGTGCTTTTAGTTGCAGTATGTCGTAGTTCGAGAGCGGTCGCCCCCCTAACACTCCAACACGGCACATCGAGGTGGTTCGGGTCCTCGTGGCCTTCACCAGGCACATGCCATTCTACGGGTCCTTCCCTGGGACCAAGCAGTCTCTCACATGCATGACTCCCGCACCCCTGGGCTTCACGGGTTCTCCCACGAACGGGAGGTTGATGGGCTACGACGAGCGTTAACAACCTATACTGAAGCAGCACATGAATACTTAATGGTAACTATTTAGTAACTGGTACTTAACTTAGTCGACAGCCCTGGCGCATCCCCAGCTTACCCTAGTTGTATTTCCTGTATACGACACAACACGAATTGAACTCACAGTATTGGCGTTAATTCCATCGACACCCCACCCCTGAACCCCTGCCGGACTTGGGGAGGCCTGGCCGACGCCCGTAGTCGTCCACTGAGCACAGCGGTTACAGCGGTAACAACGGCTTCCAGCCAATAGTGTCCTCGGGTGTCACGGGAACTAATTACCAGCTCTCCGAACAAACGGGACCCTAGCCGTTCGCCTTCCTCGCTTTGCCCGACGAACGCTTCTCGGGGAGGAAGCGAGGAGCCAAGAATGGCAGAGGTGGCTCTTTATGTAGCCTTGGCCGAAGGGGTGGCCGGAGGCGAACATACCCCGCTCGAGGGTGCATGCGCCGCCAACTCGACGAGCGGCGCGACAGAGTCCGATTGGGCGGTGCACCCAGGACTGTCGCCGCGAACCGCGACACGGCAACTTCACTACATTGTGGTAGAACATAGCAGCTCTGGAAGAAGTGGTGCCCCTCAAAAGTAGGCAGGACTGCGAGTTAAATCCCTACGTTTGTAATAGGCGCGAAAGGGTCACAATATCTGCCTTCAATAAGGAGCAATGGTGGCGTTTCGCATCGTACCGTGGGCCACTTCGCTACCCGCGTCCGGTATGGGTGAGCCACCTAGGCATTGTTCACAGTTTCAGGCCAATAGAATATTCGAACTCATGAAAAAATTTACCTACGTATTGACCAGGAGAATGTACGCGTGAACGCGGAAGCGAACCGGTTTAGATGTATATCGACGCAGATAATCCTGCGTTCTAAGCGCTTGCGCGGGACGTTCGGGTACATGACAGGAAGCCCGTTGCACGACGTCTAGGCAGAGACGCAAACGGATCAGCAGACGAGTCGCAGCGCATGCTGGCTGATGTGGGACGTGCTATAGCACATCCTATTTAACTTGATGCCAAATCGCCAGAGTATGCGCTGCAGCTCGTCCGCTGGCTCGGCTGCGCTCCGTTGCTCGATTAGAGGTCCCTCGTATTGCGAATCGATACGCATTTGACTTCTTTCGCAGATCCACAGATTCTTTCGGCTTGCGTGTCCTTCAGCTATGGCGCAAGCTGTGAACAATGCCTTACAAGGGAGGTCGTTCAAGGTGTGGGAAGCTTTCTCAAAACGGTTTTCTCCATGTTACAGGAGCTTGTGCGTGAGCTACAAAACCGCGGTCCATTTTCGCTGAGGCCACGCGGACCCGAAAAATGGTAAGAAAATGGTCCAAGGTTCAACCTCTCGTGATCACAAAATTTTTGCATTTAGGTTGGAGCTTCCATGTTCGCTCTAAATAGCGCCAGCGCCACCTTACATAGCATATTGATTATGAAGACCATCAGTAACTTCTACTTTCAGATCTTAACAGGAGTCCGAGCGAAAAAAGTCGTCATGACAAATGGCGCTGAAGTGTCGGAAATTGGGGGTTTCGGAAAAAATGGCTGTCATATTCGTAATTAGGGCACTCGATATACCCCTTATAGCAGAAGTTTTAGGGAAAACTCAGATTTCGACACAGATCCGAAAAATTGGCCATTGATAAGTCGATATAGTGTAGCTCACAGGTGCCTCCAGCCGGTGAACTGAAGTTTTCTTGTTACACTTCCCGAACAATGTGTGTTCCACTTTTGAATTGACAATGGTAGACACTCAAGCCAGTATTGTACAATAGGACGATCATTCAAGGCGATATATGTTGGGTCCACGACTCTTCCACTTGAAGGGGTTTCATCGCGATAGCCAGAGCGGTTTCAAGGGCTTCGAAGTGATGTGGCATCTTCTCTGTGAAGTCGAGCTTCGAATTCCGTGAATCATAGGAGCATTCTGTTTCTTTTGCGAGAAGGCTCGTTCTTAAATGACCCGCCGGCCTGCATGACGACCTGTAGCCCATGGTCACCCCCGCCCCCTTAGCCGAAGTTTGGTCAAAATCTCGATTTTTTCCTGAAATTTGGCACCTTGGGGAAATTTAGGGTCCTAATCCGAATATGGCTTTCGTTTTCAGCGTCGGCGCCATTTGGCGCCAGTATGGCGCTCGAATTTATTCCGCCTGTTTTCGACAGAAAACCCTACGATCGCCGTCATAGTCGGCGATCTACGGGAGCTCTTGGTGGCTCTCATCGTAGATACTGTGTTAGTTTTGAGGCTGGAGCAATTTGGAGCCCAATCGGGAGTGAAATCAAAAATGCAAAAATTAGCCCTGGAGCGGAGCCGAACCACACATACCGAACAAACCCAAGCACAACACGCTACCCACCTGACCACCAGATCGCTCCGACAGATGCGACGGCCCCCATGGAACCATCACCCTTTCTTCAGCACCACCATTGAACAGTACTTCAATTTCAATGGAACTTCACGTTGTTTTCGCTATCATCTTCATAAATATCCAGCGATATGCACGGTCTTTCCTACAAGTCCGAAACGTCACTCCAAGGCAGTAAAAACCGCCCATCTTTAGCGAATTTCTTTCGACCCTATTTTGGACTTCAGGGGCCGTTCAGCGAAAATGAACACAGTATCAAAGTTCACGTGAGAGCCCCTACAGCCACAGAAAACTGTTTGAAAAAGCGTCCCACACCTTGAACGACCTCTCTTGTTAGTGCGGATGCAACTGCAGCCGCGCGGCGCACCGCGCGTCTCGGCTACTTGCGCTCATTGCGTCATTAGGCACATCCCCTACAGTCGAAACCACCAGGTTCGCCTCGTGGCGAGAAGACAGACGTAGACGGATCCGCGGACGGTCTCAGGGTGTATTGTGACAAGTTGGCGACAAGTTAAAGGCAAAATTCAGGATCAAATGATCAGGTAACTCCGCTCAGATGTGAAAGTACGGGTGGGAGGTGGATGGACCAGAGTAGGAAAAAAATGGAAAAAATTCTGAAATCCACAGCAAGTAAGAGTTTTTTGCTCTACGCTGCGGAGAAGTTCAGAAGATCAGCTTAGCGGTAAGGGATCATGGGAGCGTGGAGAGTGGTAGAGAAGTACGTGTAGATAGATAGCATAGCTGATGAACATTGTGCTACGCAGACAAGATATCGAGCGGTGGGTGGGCTCAATGGGGTAGTGGCGGCGCCAATGCACCAACCTTGACTTCTAGCGCTTAAACCTTACCAATTCGCCCCGCCACTTCTGGACATGGTCTGCCCTTGCGTCCTGCATCATATGTGAAGAGGAAAACCTGAATTTCGCCGAAAATCGCGAACTTTGCTTTTAAGGAACTACAAGAGTACGTCCCAGCGACTTGTCCGCTGACCCGTCTGCGCCCTTGCTTTCTCGCTGTGACCGCGTCCCTTTTGTGCAGGCGTTGAGTGGCACACCTTTGGCGACACTCTCATTGTGTGGCAGGATTGAACCTTCGACGTTACTGTAATCTATTGGCGTTATCCAGGTGAGAGAGCGCAGTTCAAAGGATCGAGATTATTGTATTGTATTCTGCGGCAGAACGGCGCGTATGGAGGTTAGGTTTCGTGTGTAGCCGCAATTATCTAGCTAGACTTTCTTTCAGTGTTCTAGTATTGTGTGGCGCATTTTATCTTGCGACAAGATCGCTGACCCGCTGAGACCTCGGATGGAGAAAGGAGCGTTCTTGATAGAAATTGTCTCCTTTTCCACGATCTCATGAAGTTCTCACAATTGCATATCAAAAACACCCACCGCTCGCTCTTCCGTTTTTTCTGGCTGAAATTAAAATGATCATCTTGCTGGTGCTCGATATTTCAATCAAAAAAAGGTGCATGAGTTGAGGAGAAATTGCACTTGAGGTACGACATCAGTCGCTAGGAATGACAGTGGAAGCGAAAAAAACTAGTAGACTAAACCACCTTTACCAACTTTTGAAGCTACGCGTTCTCCCCAACTGGCTTTCGTTCAGAAGAAAGTGTGTGGCAACGGTCATAACCTTCGGAATTCCTTTTGCTTTCAAGATACGAGTCAGGATCGATTTAGAGTGTTATTTTGATTGAAAATTAGGCAGGAAGTGCAATGGGAAGCATTAGTGGGGAGAAAAAGCAAAAGGCGCCATAGAGAACTCTGAAATTCCCCTTGTGAGACCGGCCGTGGTATGACGGAGAGACGCTGTGCTGCGAGGAGAGGGAAAAGGCGAGATCGTACGTTGCCGCAAGAAGACGTAAAGACCACGCATTCCACACTGCCGTGCTGCTGGGGCCGTAGTCTCGCACTTTTGAGTCGCGACAGTGTTGCACCTCTTGTGCTTGGGGACCCCTCTTTCTCGCGCTAAGAGAAGACCGGCACTTGGGACATAATCCCGACTCGTAGCTTAAAAACCTACATATTGAACTACAGAAGGATCTGAGTGTATCTCGAAAGGTGCGCCGTCTATGCTTAGTTCTTCGAAGCAGCGTCAACCGTGCGTTGTGCAGTATGGGGTGGGAGATGATCCTATCAAAATTTTCAGGAGGATGTGGGACGTATTCTGGGTTGGTGGAGGTCAAAAGGTGGAAAAGGGGGACATGTTTTCGAAATTGAAGGGGTACCGTTCGATATTTTTTGGTTTTGGTTTTTTTTCCAAGTTTTTTGTCGATTTCGAGGAGAACTTCAAGGAAGCAAGAAGTAGGAAAGGCTAGAGGATTATCGTTTTTAGTGATTACCAGCTCCCCCCCCCCGTCCTTCCGTTCGACTGCCGTTCGCGGGGGGAAGAAGTGGACGGGGTCGGGATGGGTCGATGGTCTCAGAATCAATTATTATCAAATACTATAACATAAAATTATTGGTTTGATATATAATTAAATTATTCAGTTCGCAACACTCAAAGTTGTTTTCGGACCATAATATTATCGTAGTATTTTTTTCAACTTTTTATTCAGGGGTGGGATTCAAAGAGTAGTTTAGTGAACGGCAAGAGTCCTCTCCCTGTGCCCATCAATAAGGGAAGAGAGGAACAAAGAAGGTGAGCAATATTGTTGTACCAGTTATCAAACAAAGCTTCAAAGCCTGCATTGACGCACGAAAGCTGTTCGTTTGTGTCTCATTTAGGTTTAATTAGTATAAATCAAAGTTCGTGTCAGTTGCTTGTGCCGTACGACGTTCATAGGTGGAACATTTATTAGTTCGGCCTAACGTATCGATAAAATCGTCGTCTCCTAAGGCCTAAATGCGGTTCAAGGTCGAGAATTACATTCTGATCCGCCGAGCGCCTTACCTTCTCTAACGGGTTCAAAGTTCCGTCAACACTTCCACCGAGAAAAAGGATGCATTTTGGAAACTCACTCAGGTTCCACCGTTTGCGCGGGAATCCCGCTACCACAGAGAAGTTACTCATTGCCAGTTAAAAATAATGCACATTGTCTCGGTCTACACAGAACCCACAAACTTGCTTCCTACGATATGCTGTCGATGCCAGCGGATACTTATGAAACTCGTCTCAAACGAGTTGTGTGAGGGGACCAACCGACCGAGTATCATGGTTTCTGAACAACATTGTGAGCCAACTGTTGCCCATGGTTCACTGCCCAATACGATTAAGTTCCTCGATACTTCTTTTCACATTGAGGAGAATGCAGCTATGGAGACATTTGATGTAGTTTCACCGTACACTAACGTCCAAAACGAGCAGGCCTCGCAAGCATTGTCAGAGATGCTTAATAGGCATAGGCATAGTATACAACTATTATATTTGAACCCAGCAAGACATGCATAATGACTCTGATGCAGGAATGCTTGATTCGCAACATCATCAAGTGGACGGCGAATACTATTCTCAAATTGGAGGGCTTGCCATGGATCAACCCTTAGCACCGGTCCTTGCTGTTTGTTTCATGAGCAAAATTGAAGACGCGGTGCTTGATGTCTACTTCTGATGTACGGTAGATATATGGACGAATGTTTCATTTACGGTGGACATAGTCCGGAATGGATGAATGTTTCCGACTATGGATGAACAATCACAGTACATCAAACTTATTCGCAAAACACTACAGTTGGTTGCCCATCCAATGGGCGAAAGCAATTATCCTATGGCATCGTACATGTCACAAATGTGAAATGCTACCGCAGAAGTAGCAAACGTAAAACGTCCTGATTTACGTTACATTGGCTCATACAATCGTCGTCAAACGCGCTATTGCCAGAAATATGTTTAGAAATGCGACTTCGGTGACCACCGGTGATAATAATAGACGCGAATGACGAGAATCAGCCACTCCCCAAAAAGGGTGCCTTGTCAAAACAAGTCACCCTCATAACTCCCCTTTACATGCGACAAAGTGAGCACCGCTATTCATTAGCTTTAGAAGAGCACAGCTGCAAAACGATGTTCAGTTGATTAATATTCCCATTGATAACATCCGACACAACAGGTCCGAAACAGGCTTTATGGTAAGCAGTGTTCGCCAGACGGCTGTTTTATTTGTCCATACGGTAAAACATGATTTGGGTACAGGACAGTAACTTATCAAATCGAATGCCGGGCTTGTAACTCAACCTATACTGGAGAGACAGGGAGGGTCCCAGCTATTCGCATCAGAGACCAGCTGGCTAGCAACGGAGGCGATACTTGTTCAACAATTCTTGTAAGACATAAGTTCAAGGAGCATAGTGGCGTTGAATTCAAAACAAAATGTACGGTGTTGGTCCATGAGACGGAAATTGTTGCAAAAAAAAAGCCTGGAGCATTTCAGATTTCTTCCAGAAATCCAGAAATGAACAGACAAGAAGAGAGCCTTCCAATAACGGTGGTCTTTTGCCGTGTATACCGCATTACGAGCTATAGTAAAGCGTACGTGAGTCTCCCCAACACTGAAATCAGGAGACATTGCCATGTTCATTATTGCTCACTGAGTAAAGCCTTTATGTTGTAGCGGGATTCCCGCGTAAACGGTGTAAGCTGAGTGAGTTTCCAAAATTCATCTTTCTTATGTTTCTCGGTGGGAGTCTTGTCTGTATGTTGGAGCCGCCAGAGAAGATAAGGCGTTTGGTGGATCAGAACGTATTTCTTAATTTTGAACCGCATTTAGGCCTCAGAAGACGACGATTTTGTTGAAAGTTAGGCCGGACTAATGAATGTTCCACCAATAAACCTCGTACGACACAAACATCTAACAGACAAGAACTAAGAATGCCGAGGTCACAAGAAGAGAGAAGCTGGAGGCTAAAAATCAGAGTGTTTGTAATTATGATTCAATCAACATAAAACGAAGATTTTCTAAAATAGAAATGAGATTATTTTCTATTCGCTGTGATTGTATAAAATTGGAATTACCAATTTTTTGCCTCCCCTGATTAGTACATAGGAGGAAAATGAGAGCCCATCCATATATTACGTGTATAAATTTTATTATTGTTTCCAATTGCTTATCATTCTCTACTGATGGGGATTCATGTTTTTTTGGAGGATCATTCAGTGTTCGGAAAAACTCACTCAGGTCGTCCATTTGAAGTTCATGTCTATACTTTATAAAAACATTTTTTGAGTATTTCATCAGATTGATAATGAAGATATTGTGCTATATCCTGCCTGGTTCGATAATGATTTTAGTATATTCAAGTCCATCTACGAAATCTTATTTTCTAGAACATTTTCGAGCTATTCTCAGTATTTCAGATGAATTGTATATTGTTTAATGTGATATGAAATTGTTGTTATGTTTCCAAACCGTTTTATGCTAAAATGACATTATTAATTTTATTCATTCTATAATAACTTCTGAATCCGGGTAATTACATTTATATAGTTGGTATGTCTGTGGGGACAGAAGAGGTCATTGAAAGCTTGGGCAATCAGGTCGTTCCTGCTTAGTACATAAGATTCTTCGTAAGCTCTACAGTAACTGCGACCAGAATCTCACCATTCTACAAGAAGGTCATCATCGACGTTAAGAAACTGGTTCGACAGGTCGACACCATCTCGCCCAAACTGTTCGGCTCCACTCTTGAAAACGTCTTGCGTCAGTGGAATAGGAAGACATGGAAGTGAAGGTCGACGGTCGGCAGCTACACCACCTTCGCTTTGCTGACGACATCGTTCTTATGACGCCGAACATCGAAAAAGCGGAGCGGAGATTTCCTGTGCCTGTGGTAAAGTCGGTCTGCAGCTGAACCTAACAAAGGATGTCCATGAGAAACGGACTGGTTCCTGATGCTCCTTTCACGCTCAACGGAATGAGCATCTCCGAATTCCACCTACGTGTACTTAGCTCGAGAAATGAACATGATTAACGACTCAGCTCCAAAGCTGAGCAGGAGGAAAGGGGCGATATGGGGAGCGCACAAGAACATTAATGGATTGCACACATTAATTGATGAAGACGAAGAAGATCCGACTCCGTGCCCAGCCCTTCAATTCGCAATCCTTCCTCCCCTTACCTACGCCTCAGAGACTTAGACTCTGCGCAGGTAGTCATTGGGCGTTATCCAACATCCAGTCCAGGTGACGATGCTCCCTAAACATGCAAGTTCAGAAGGAAATCCGGAGCTTCGAACCACGTCAACGGTCGGAGATCAGGTACGCTGCCGTTTCTGTCAAGCAATCGAAGATCAGGTGGGTCGGACACGTCATCTGATTTTTTGATGCCGTTGGACCAGAAAAGTCGCCGACTGGATTCCTCGAGACGTCAAACCACCAGTACGACCGCCGGCCCTATGGTCAAACTTCTTCACCAAAGCTTTGAACGAAAAGGATGGAGGAGATTCCGTGTCTCTCGAGCGAGAAGGGTCCACTGGACAACTCTCGCGCGCGACAGGGACGAATGGAGACGTTGCTGGTGCCCGCTCGAGCAATTCGATGATCAACAGGACGATAGGTGATACAAATGATAGTATGTGCAATTCCCAATTTCAAAATATCCCTACTATATATAATTCGCTAAGTATGCCTGTCTGTGTGTGTGTACGTCCGTCTGTCTGTCACGAAATTCATAGCGCGCTTCGCTGCAGGCATGGAGCCCTGCATTTTATGTATAATGTAGGGGGTGGGAGGAAAACATATTTGTTGGGGTCCAGAAACTGAACGACTGATAAGATCTGATAAGAGGCGCTAGAACGCAAATTTGGCGTGGTTCATAGCGTGCGCCCCGATAACAGTGGGGAGTGGCTTCCGTGAAGTGATGTAGAGGGTGGGACAGGAACATATTTGGTGGGGTCCAGAATGCGATAATGACTGATAAGAACTGATAAGGGTCATTAGAACGCAAAAACCAGGAAATTCATAGCGCGCGGACCAGGGGCCATGAGGCGTGGTTTCCATGAAGTGGTGCACAGGGTGGGACAGGAACACAGTGATGTGGGACAGAAAGTGATAAAGGCTGGTAAGGGCTGATAAAAGTCGCTAGAACGCAAATCTGGCGTGGTTCATAGCGTGTGCCCCGATAACAATAGGAAGTGGCTTCCGTGAAGTGATGTAGAGGGTGGGACAGGAACATATTTGGTGGGGTCCAGAATGCGATAACGACTGATAAGAACTGATAAGGGTCATTAGGACGCAAAAACCAGGAAATTCATAGCGCACGGACCAGGGGCCATGAGGCGTGGTTTCCATGAAGTGGTGCACAGGGTGGGACAGGAACACAGTGATGTGGGACAGAAAGTGATAAAGGCTGATAAGAGCTGATAAAAGTCGCTAGAAC
>KZ350062.1:16071-26467 GCA_002352805.1 Teladorsagia circumcincta | reverse complement strand
AGCTCAAAGGTTTGCTCATTTTCCTCTAACGCTTAATGTACAAAATATGCCCTACTGGGAACTAAAGCTCGAGACACGCTTCCATCTCATCAGCAACTCCAAATGGGAGCGAAATGCATGGCGCACCCTGATAGGTCCAACTAGGGATAGAAATTCATTTGCCTCTCTAATATTTTTTCCTTCCCTTCGGTGTATACGCATATTGGAAGACAAACATTCTTTTCATTTCCCAGTAGTGGCCAGCGTTCATGGACCAGTCCAGTTCCGAGGGATTTTGCGAACAATAGCTCCTATAACTAGCAGCCGACTGATTTGGCTGTTCATGCGAATGGGGAGGGATATCCGCTTGTACAATGTAAGATACCCTTTGCTGTTCTTTCGTCACTCTTGTTTTGCCTTAGAAGATATGTATAGCCCAATTTGTGGAGGTCAAAAACTGGACTATTCAGTCTGTGCTAAGACTCCACGACTAGATCATTGGACCAATAGCTCAGTGGTCCGCAATCGCAGAGATAAGGCCAGTCTTTGTGAGTCAAAATATGTAGTAAGGCGCTTGAGGCCTAGCACTTGCAACCATAGACACCTCAAGCAACCATTCACGCCCACTGATGGGTCTACGGTCTCGTCAACCCCTACGTTGTCTCGTTTTCGTCTGTTGTTCTCTTGCTTCACCTCTCGGTATTTTTTAACTTATTTATTGCCTAGACTCTAATACCGCAGAGATAAAGAGTAGCCCCACATGAGGCGTTTTCAGTAGTTTGTTTTCCTTCTCCTTATACTACCAAGTCTCTTGAGCCCCGAGTATACAATCTTTAAACCCTAGATTACCAAGTTACCTCATATCTGCGATCGAGGAATATCCCTGCACCGCTCAAAGTTGCTTTCACTGTGCTCTCTGATAGAGAACAGAATCGTTGAAATGTTCAAAGGCAAGCCCCGCGAAAAAAATGGGCGTGGAAGAGCGTCCACGTTACCACTTGACTCCGCACCAGCTAAAGGGTCAGATGCCCTAGAATTCTCCCAATGCAACGCGGGCAACTGTGCCTGCGCTCTTATCGCAACACCACGTGCCAGCCGACTGCGGGGCGCGGCTTGCGAGCCAAGGCGTGGATTGCGGGTCGAGCAAGCTTCTACTGCCTTTGTCCCGCATTTTCAAGCCACAACAAGAGCGCGACATATACCCTGGTCTGCCTCTCTACAACACTGGGGATCGTACGGGTGGGCGTGCGTAATCCCGGAGCGTGCCTTCAAGTGATTAGCAACAACCACTTTCAACTGTTTCTTATTATATCCATTTGTTCACTTTGAAGAAAACATAATAGTTTTCACACCCTGTCCTTTTCACTGAGGGAGATGACGTCCAACAGCGTCCACCCCAATCGTTCAAAAAAAAAAAAAAAAAAAACTACAGAAAAAATCAAGAATGATATTTTTGTTTTTCCTGCAAGAACTCAATCTATATTTCTCTCCGAATCATCATTCCGTTTAACAGAGCTGATCAAATTTGTACGCTTTTCTTGTGACATTCTATTGCATATTTTTTCTATGGTTGAATGATGCGGGTGTAAAACCTCCCTGGTGAATGTTTTGCCCACCACTCAGCATTCTTAAGTTGGAATCCGCTGGACATACAAATGACATCTAACTCTTCCATAATTTCGTACTCCTTCTTCTGGGTTGTAAACTTTAAGGTCACGATCTCTCTTTTTTCCTTCGAGTGTGTCCCCTCTTTGAGTCCCGAAAAATATTGGGTGTATGTTGATAAAGAGAAGGAAAGGTGGGCCTTTCGAAGAACATCGATTGCAAAGTGGAGTGTGCGTCAGGTTCAGTTTTACTCAAAAAAGGTGCATTCTTTCCGAAAGGCTCTGTGAACATCTGGCCAGGAAGGTCCGTCAAAACCCGGACTGTTTTTCCAGACGATTTTCGCTTGTTATAATATAAGTAAGCGAATAGGACATGAAAATCAAGTTTTATTTTTTTTTCTGAGCGGCCTTGTGATTGCCGAAATGGGCTGGAAACAACGGCTTGTGAATTGACTCCCACTCGTGACCAAATTTTATATTTATATGATTTTTTCACATTTTCATTTTTTCTGACAGTTCTTTTCACATTTTTCTTATTCTTAGTTTTCTTCTTATTTATATTTGAGACCTTTTCGTGAGAATGCTTCCTGTGCTAATATCATGCTGCAAGTAAATGTCGCAATTGCTACACTCAATATTAAGAATTATAATTTTGCTGTTCTCACATTTTTTATGTTCCCAGCCGCTCAGAAAAGTGAACCTCAATTTCTCTCCTCAGAACATGCCCCTATGTCATGTAGGAACCCATTTGATAGGCACTACACACCCCGAACGACCTTTTCGATAAGGACTCCCCGGAAACCCCCTAGCTACCCAACAGCTCTTTTCAAGTACGGTTCAAAACACGCTCGAATAAGATATAGATCAAAGATCCGTGTGATACATGGGGATACTAGTGATGAAATGAAAAATGAAGGAAGGCTTCGGCGACGTAGCGGCGACACCTCCTGTGTACCATCAGGAAAGAAGTTGGAATTGACATAGAGATCATCGACATTACCTAGGAGCATGACGTGATAAAGTAACGTGATGGCTGATAACATGAGAGAAAGAAAGCCGTGAAATTCCTACGCCTATCTCCACGAACTAGATGCTAGAATTTTTCCCCGGAAGCCGGGGCTCCTTTACGCACGTCCCTATGTGTGCATTCCATAATTGTTGTAACCTTTCACAAAAAGTCTCGAGGCCAACACGCTCCATCTAACCCACTTCTTTCCTTTTGGAATTGTTCAGTTATTATCACAACTCTACATCGAGTTTTGTAAGAATTTCTTGGCTTTTTGTGTATGTGTTAAGAAGGATCCTCTTACAGCCCTGAAAAAGGGTTATGGCGCGAAGTCGTCGCATGAATTCTTAGGAGAGTTCCATGTCTGCTTCATAGAGAGAAGTATTATCAAACAATGAGATCCAGGAATCGCTAATCTTGTCTCAACAATACATTGTTTTGAAACCTAAAGACACACCCCAGGCGGAAGTCTGTGAATGACTCCCTTCGGTCTATAGGATATGTCCCTAGAGAACAATCACAGATGTGGTATCCACGTGAATGTGAATCATCTGACGAGAGCGCTAGAGACTCGCAGAGTAAGCTGCTGAAGCTGCAGGCTTTTTTCTTTTATCAGACTGATGTCTGGCACCCTCCCATCTGATGCGCTCTCTCACCTCATACTCTCCTCTCCACGCTTGGTCTCTCATTGCCTTAGCACAGCTGATTGCAAAGGTGGGCGAGCCCTTAACATGCCGTTCTGAAAAAAAGATTCTTTTCCCCTTCATCCTTGCTGGCCAATTTCGCATCAATACATTTGTACACGAACCGCACTACCTTCATCTTGAGGCATGCCCTTGAATTACAAAGTTGCCTAAAATTTTCCGCTATCAGAAGTGACCCTCCGTTTAGACGCCTATTGTGATGTCCTTCTATTCCTGACGTATATAAACAGGTCTAGCCCACATAGTCGAGTTCATCCAAGAGTGGTGCCTCCTAACAAAATATAAATCATTACTCATTAATAATAATATAATATAATATAATAATAAATAATATAATATAATAATAATATAATATAATATAATATAATCGCAGTTAATCCTTCGCAGTTTTACGGCATTCATCCTTCCGTCACAAGAGGAGGAGATAGAAAACTATATTATCCGAAACCTACAACAACTGTAAGAGCCAACTTCTTTACTGTTCGGAGCGGATTTGCATATCTCAGACTAACTAAAAATGTCTCATTCAAAAGTGGTTCTATGAGTTCCTTCAAACGTGCTGCAGCTAAAATTACTCTTACAGCATAGATATTACTTATATTTCTACTTCTCATTAGCCTTCCTGTAATTGATGCTCTACATATTCTATTTCACCTATTTTGCACGACTGTCTTATACAGCGTATTTCAATAAATAAATAAATAAATAAATTTTATTTGAATTATGTAAAAAAATCGAAAAAAAATCTGCTTTATGTATCACGTTTTTTTCGCAACATTCAAGAGGTTATGGATAATGTACATTCTATGGAATCCATTTTTACTCGACCCCTCCGTGGATTATGTTAACTAGCTGATCATCACTTTACACTGCGGGCAGAGGGCGTGTCTGAGAACCGCAGAGACGTTACCTGTCGCCTAGTTGAGTACTCCTCTATACTCTCCACTACCCTTTCACAGATTTCAAATTCACAGTGATTCCATCCGTAACGAAAACAATTGGTACTCGAGCTTGACTGATGAGTTTCCTTTTTGTTACGATCCTCTCTTGATTCTGGTTCCCGCATCACGTATAAGGTTCTGAATGCACCGCCACAGTGGCGCCTCTGAGCGCCAATTCCGTGCCCCCTCTTGGCACGAATTCTATTCGAGTCGGAAACATTTTCCTTGCAAACATTTATGGAAGGATTGTTCAAACTTTCTTAATATCGAATACGAAAGTGTTGGTGGTGGACTTCATGTCTTTGTCATGCGCTGTAAAGCTAACTGGGTCCACAAAAAGTTCCTTTCTTTAAACACTCAAAGATCAAGTTTCTGGGTTCACAGCGGTCCATAATGGAGTTGTGGATATCCAGTTGACCAAAAATGAAAAAAGAAGCAAGGCATCCGCTGTTGCGTCGCAATTAGCGAATCGCTCGATTGGCTGGTACGCAACACGACCACGGACGTCAGCGAATCGCTCGATACGCAAAGTCTGACTTCGGCCAAATAAGTAATGGGCGGGCCGGACGAGTTGTGCGAACTTCCTCGCCCCATGGCTCCACTAACCCGAGTGTAGTGATTCAGCCGCACGCTGCATATCATGCGGTGCGCGCGAGGTATCTCGTCCAAATGCTAAGCTAAATGCTACATTTGTGAGCCCTAGGACCACTGTGGCGCTTTTTTGAGCCGCGACAACGGCACATCTGTACTACACCCGGGCCACTTTATCCCACTCAATGAATAGACCCTTCGATACGTTTTCTGCTGGGGGTGTTGTTCTAAGTGTTGTGAGAAACGTACTTCCAAGAGCATATGATCTCAATCCAATTCCTTTCCCTTCCGACAGGATCTCTCACAGCGCTGTAAGCTAATTTCATAAGAGAGTTTTTTTTCTCCGTTCGGTTTTTCCTCACTAGCTGGCCAATTTACACCAACAGTCACTTATTTAATCCCCAATCCGCGAATACTTCCATCGTAGAATGTGCCTTTGAGTACTTCTTGTAATTCTGGTCATCTCTGAGTACTACCGCTCCAGAAATTTTAGACAATTTCATTTTCAGATGCATTCCTCAGTAGCTCTCTTCATAGTGGTGGCAGTCGTATTTGTTCAGGTAACCAATTATGGCTAGCTTTTCCGTTTTTTTTTTTCGAATTTAGATGTTTAGGAATCACCATTAGAACCCTATGACTGATTTTTCTGCAGTGGTGCTTACCCAATGAGTAGAAGATGAACGGACGGAACACCAAGAGGGAGCAGGGACCAAGTCCCTGGCCAGGGATGGATATACTGGATCAGCTGTAGATGCACCCCCTGTTCCTGAGCATGGAGATGTTCCTTCGGTTTGGCTAGACAAGAGATTGGAGACCATTTTTCTGCCGCGCACCCTGCCGACACAGCCCCAGATGTGTAAAGAGAGGGTTCGAGTCCTTCTGAGAGAATGTAGTTTGGCCACAACTCAGACCTCCTAACATTTGTGAAGCACTAATTCAGTACAAGGTATTCAAGCAAAAATCCTAATAGGTAAATGCAAAATTGTCAGTTGGAACAAGGCAGGGGAGGTAGTATATGATCCATTTGGAAAAGGAGAATAGCGTCGAGGGCGGACCCCACACCACAAGTGACGACGGCCATGGAAAAGATGGCTTTTTTTCTTGCCGTCGTCTATTGGGGTGTGCGGTTTATACTCGACGCTCTCCTCGGTTTCCGAAACGGGAAGTATGTGAAATAGGGCAGGTGCTCAAGTTAGACCTGTTCCTCGCTTTGAGCTTTTTAGCATATTCGTCTATTCATCTGATCGGGTATTTGCCTGCGTAATCATTCCAATCATCTGGGCCGATGTCAGACTTTGCGAATCGCGCGATTCTTTACTAGCGATTCGCTCGATTCGCTAGCCTCCGCGGTCACCTTGCGGTTCCAGCCAATCGAGTGATTTACTGGTCGCGACGCAACCGCAGACGCTAGCGAACTGCGCGATTCGCAAAGTCTGACATCGGTCTTATGAAAAAATCCGCTTAGTCGCTCATTTGCCTGAGCAGTGAAATATGAGATTCACATCGCAAACTGCTCCAAAAAAACAGCAGTTTGAAACCTAACAAACCGAAAACTGTCCTGAGCAGAACTCCCCCATCTCCTCTTCTGATGTGGATTTTCTAGATGTTTTTATCGGAATCATAAATAAAGCTTCATGGAAACAACTGCGCGTTTTTAGTGTCAGGATGACTGGATTTCAAGATACAGGAATGTTCGGGCGCACGTGCTCCATCCGACTTACGTGGCTAACAATGGCGTAAGTTTCACAATGTTTGAAACTTTTACAATTCACATTCATCACAACACTTCTTCCAAAGATAACATTGACTAGGAACTTTACCTGTGGATAGTTGAGGGCCATATGTGGAAAGGCAGTAGGACAGCCCGAGTATCCCTACCATGTATAATGCGCTATGTGTGTCTGTGTGTGTGTCACGGTGTCTGTCACGAAAATCCCTAGTTCCTCTAGATTCACCTGGAGTGACCGGGTCAAGTGTGGGATAGGTGCACCATATCTAACCACATAAGAGTCATGCATCAGCTAAGCGGAGCCCCGCCTACAGTGGGCGTGGCGTGCATCGAAATGAACTGTACTGACGACCGAGATTTCACTTTCGGTGACAAAACGACTTCGAAACTAGGCTAAAAAGTGGGTAAAGGTGTGCATTGGTAAGTCACAACAATTACGGAGACCCACCCCCTGTGGGCGGGGCGTTCTCCAAAAAAGCAGTGCTTTGTGAAAAAATTCGTAACTCGGTTTGGAGTAAACCTATAGCCAAAAGAAAAGTCAGTGTAGGGGAGCAATGCATAAGGTGTTTCCAGCATGCGTGACGTGGGCGGAGGTTCGCCCACAATGGGCGGAGCGCGCTCTGAATTGTACAGCGTTTTCTACAAGCCATCACAATTCGGGTCGGAGATATCTCAGGGAGCTGGAAACAGGTGGATAGAGGTGGGTGGAGGAGTGGATGTCAACTGTCACAGAGGGGGCGGGGCATGACCGAAGTAGGCGGAGTTTGCAGTTAAAATTTATAACTCGGTTTCAAGAAGCTTCGGAGACCGGGGAAAGGGTGGATAGAGGTGGGTGGAGGAGTGGATGTCAACTGTCACAGAGGGGGCGGGGCATGACCGAAGTAGGCGGAGTTTGCAGTTAAAATTTATAACTCGGTTTCAAGAAGCTTCGGAGACCGGGGAAAGGGTGGATAGAGGTTGGTGGAGGAGTGCAGGTCAGCTGCCACCGGGAGGCGGGGCAGGACCAAAGTGGGCGGAGTTTGTGAGAAAAATTTATAACTCGGTTCCAAGAAGCTCCGGAGACCGAGAAAAAGGTGGATAGAGGTGGGTGGAGGAGTGGAGGTGAACTGTCACCGGGGGCGGGGCTTGACCGAAGTGGGTGGATTTTGCGACGAAAATTCATAACTCGGTTCCAAGAGGTCCCTAAAACCGGGGAAAAAGCCAGGGCGCCATGAAGGTGGACGGAACTCTCCACTATGCACCAGAAAAATTTCGGCTCCACTGTTTCATACTATTGCAGTTACGTAAGATGCACGCAAGTGCGTGCGCCGCTAAGCTGGTTACTCTACATGATGCGCACCGCTGGTCGTGTCTTGAAGGTCTGAAACACAGTCTTCTTCGAATATCTGCGAAACACCTCTCTGATAGAAGTTAAGGAAGGATACCAACGACAAGCTCCTGAGTCAAAGAAGGAAAATATACCTAGTCAAAAGGCAGGCGAATCACGACAAGCTCCTGAGTCAAAGAAGGAAAATATACCTAGTCAAAAGGCAGGTGAATCTCCTGAGGATGCGGCACGATGCGTATTTCGCAGCGAGGGGTATACCCACAGTGCCCTAGTGGTGTCATACCTGCGCCGCTCGCGCCGCGACACGCCCACGCTCTGGCTGCCTGACTCTAGCAGTTTAGCAGAGAGAGCGTTATCGTTGAAGAGGGCAGCACCGATGAGAGTCGCGACAATGCGGAAACCAGTGGGCGAGGAAGCGGTCCCATTTCTAGGGTTCTGAGCTGTTCCTATGGTTTTTCATTCCAGCGTTTCCCTCCTTAGGCATAAGTAGAGTAGGGGGAAACGATGCTCGAAATGCTCTATTGGAGACGTTCCAGAAATTCACACCAGTTTCCCTAAATATCGTCGAAATCTATATCTAAGAATTTTATACCCGTTTGTGGTGCTGTAGTTCGAAATAGGTGGGAACAGGAATTCCTCGTATTTGCCTAGACAAGGAGGGGAGTCGTATTTTGGAGACCTGGGTATCGTAGATGGGGACACGCTCTCCGCGTTGTGCTACTCCCCCGTACCGCATAGTGATAATCCAGTACGGATTTTTGCAGATAGTTTACCTAGTATTTTGTCCAACTTAAGAACTTGTTTTCGTATAAGGAACCAAATCTGAAGCTATTTGAAAAGGGTTGGTGCTTGGACTGCCCCACCCTTGACTACGGTATGAGTGCGCGGCGTGACCAAAATTCTTTCATAAAGGGTTACTATGAAGTAGTCGGAGATACCTTCACGAAGTCGGGCAGCCTTTGTTTGACTCTTCGGGTCATTGTTAAGGCAGGTATTATTATTCACGAGGTGTGTTTGTTCTCACGGCTAATGAAAGCGTTGAAGCGGAACAAACATCGCGTTGAACTTCGTGTGGTCACATTCCCGCGCAGGCTTGAGCTTCTAGTATGCTTTCTAGTGACTTTCCATACAACTGAACTCATGAACCAACACCAGCTACATCAACTAATCTCGAAGATTGGGAAAAATTGCGAATTGAGAGCGATTCCCAATTTTATGGAATTTTGGCCAAAAATCCTAAGAAGTCTTGTGGTTTACGCCTCCTGCCACTACAAAAATGTCAAAGCATTGGACTCCTTGGGTGTGCAGGTTAGGTCACGGTGCGGTGACTCGAAAGTTCTGGTGCGCCGCGCTCGGCACACGCAGCCGACTGAACGGCAGCTCTTCTAGGCTTCCGCGGTTACATATTTCGAATGCGAGGTAACTTGAACATGGTCTTGACACCAAACATATTCCGACAAACTTGACCTGAGATGAGTAGGTTGAGACTATTTTCGAAAGTGGAATATTGTTTGCGCTGAACTCCTATTCGCCTCTCATAATCTGCATACTGAAATGGGGGAAAACGCGGGGGAAGATAGGAGGCAAGCCTTACGAAATGGCTCCCCAACTTTCTTCACTTTTTTGTGCGCGGCCACGGCCGAGTCCGTAGCAAGGTGAATAACGGTAGAGGAAATCCTCTACGTTGGCTCTCTGCTGTGAGAGAGTAGTGTCGAGAGTTAGTGCACGCGCGGAGGACACAGACGACTCGCATGTGGCGAGAGTAGATGCCCACGCCGGAGAGCGTGAAAGAACAGGCGAAAATCCTCGACGAGCCGTTGCCGTCTCCTCGAGCGATTTTCACCCTGGTCCGTAGTGCACGCGAACTGTGCGGGTAAAACGCACCAAGGTGCCCGCAGACAGCGCGGGTGAAGTTGAAAGCGCATTCAAGATGCCCGCGCATTGAGCGATGGTGCGTTTTCAAATTTACCCGCACATTTCGCAGGCGCTACCGACTCGGCCGCGTTCGCCGCGCCGTGGAAGGATCGGTTAATTGAAAAGTGGCAAAAAAAAATTAGATCCTGTTACTCTTTTCTTCGCTTATTCTTCAATTCATCCATTCTCCATATTAGAGTAGGACGTTAATGTAAATTGGATGTAGAAGAAGGGGAGGCATGCCCACTACAGAAACGGCGGCTCCGCAAGGATGCTATAGGAAATGTGTCGCGAAGAATGGCTCACCCATCGCCATGTACTAAACCTAACCCAGGTGTGCATCACCTGCCGTAGCGCGGCCCGCCTCCCGTGGCAAGGCCCGCCCCCAGGTGGAGGACTCGGACTACATATGATTGGTTAGATGTTGATACCTAATCGCCCTAGTTTTCTTTTCATTTTGAAAAATACACCAACAAAGTTCCACTTGGCGCCTAACTCTAATAATGCAAATATTATCGAAAACTGCAAGTGTTTTTGCGATACCCATCCCCCCCCCCCACCTTTTCCCCCAATCCCCTTCTTTTTTTTTCCCCCCATTTGG
>KZ350043.1:0-13577 GCA_002352805.1 Teladorsagia circumcincta | reverse complement strand
CTCGCTTGCTTTTCCCAGCTTCCCCACCCACAAAATCATCATTCTATCCGATCATTTCACTGTTTTTTAGCAGTGGCCAATTTTCTCTCCGCACGTGATGTTTTTCCGGCGTTTTACGATTGTTTACTACTATGTCCTCTCTTTCTCTCTCCCTTGTTACACTGGCGATCGATCCCAACTGTAAGCAAATCATCAACCCCCTCTCACATTCCTATTCGACAAGCCACCCATTGTTTGTGGGGAACGCATAACCTTGACCCGTGGAGCTGGGTCATAAAGGCACTATGAGGCCTATCTCTGTGGGTCAAGTGAAGATCGCGCTCGATTGCGTCATGAAAGTAGAACACTAGAAAGACTTCTGGGCACACACTCAATCTAAAGATCTGCTTTGTCTGAGTACTGAAGCAGCTGTACAGTAATCCAGTCAGAAACGTGGTCCATGGGCCTCCCCATGTTCGGAAGCTGACTGCTTCTCCTTTTCGGTTCATGGCGGAATAGGGCTGTGGGAGGGGGAGGGGGCTGTAAAAAGGCTCCCAGGACTAAGCCTAGGTAGCAGGTACAAATTTGGAGGATACAAACTGCTTCCGAACCTGCTTCCGCTCACCGTAGTCCTTCCCTCCTTTCAAGGCTTAGTTCTTAAACTGAGCGTTTCCATGATCTTGACGCGATGGTCCCCCCCCCCTCCGGCTCACCTTTGTTTCTTGTCACTTTCTGAAAACTGGAAGGGTTCTTAGGCCCTTATGTGGTACATCATGATGGCTCTTTAGCTTCTAGACCTTATTTCGGACAAAACCCATTGATAAATTATAGTGAAAATCTTCCAGATAAATAGATGCAAAAATCTCCAGAAAAGCCAAAATGTCTAAATGTCTTGTTTTCAGGTATGGCGGTAAGTCGTGTTTTGGTGAAGGTCGCCTTGGCTTCTGCTCCGGTCTCAATTTCATCGTTGTCGTGATCAACATTGTTCTGCTCGTACTCAATTTCCTTAACATCGGAGCATGGGGACTAGTAAGTAATGAATGCGCCGAGCAAATCTAATTTTCATCAACATTGACCTCCCGTTTTCAGGAACGAATCTACTCGGTGGTCTGCTCGGTTTTGTTCTTGATCGCAGCAGCCCTTATCATCTGGTTTATCATTGAATACAATACTTCTCGCTCGACTCTTATCGCGAGTGCGGTATGTATTGTTCTACCGTATGCCATTACACCGTGGTCCTAAACAGCAGTACTACGGTATATTATGATTTTCAGGCACTGATCGTGTGCGAATTTTTCCTGTTTCTATGGGACGTGAAGATTCTTCAAGGCGAAGCATCAAACTAAAAACATCACTGAAAGCATTTCACCGTCCCCAATATCATCATCTCTTTTAGCATAAGAAATGTGTGTTTCTGTAATTGTGCGTGTGTGCTAAATACTTCAATTACCAGTCAAAATTTGACGAAATGGTATCTGTTTTCCGTTGTAAAATTTGCTTCAGATCGAATAGCAACACTCTGTATGTTGCATTTTTCATCTTGACATTGTGCATAGTTCCTTTGTAATAAATGTTCATATTATTTATCGATCACAACAGCCAAAGTTCGTTCGGTGGCTCGTAATAATCAGTCAAATGCGGCCAGCAAGTAGTAAAAACAACGGCTGCTATCGTTGTGGTCACGAGTGTACGACGTTTGGCCAGCCAAACGTCCTGCAGACTTGTTGTTGTCCGCTGCAAAGCGTAAATAGCTGCTCTCGATGATTAGTGCCACTTATCAAAATCTGTACTCAAGTCATATGGAATAGTACGATAGCAGGATTTCTTGAGAAGAGTTGTCATCAGGGTAACTGCGAGAACAGGGGGAGGCAGCCTCAATAAGTTATCCTATAGAGTACTTTCTCACATTGCGGTTTGGCAATGGAGTCTTACATAGAATTAGTGCTGGTAGTCGTATGGGAAAATTAGCGTTGCAGTTTTGGGCCAAAATGGGAATGCGACAGTTTTGAGAGATGCTACTGGAATTTTTTAAACGAAAACTTGAACAACTTCGCATAATTGCGTCATTTTTGTTCTTTCCGTATTCATATTTGTACCCCAAACTCAGCTAGTCCTCTCCTTTCATTTACATTCAGTTGAGAAATAGAGAGGGGTTGGTAGCAATACGTGATATTACTGTGGCACTTTCATGGGGAGGACAAACTGAGAAGGTCGTGCCGACCCCAAAATTTTCCTTGCGCAGTGGTCCATCCAGGTTCTATTAAACAATAGAGCATGAAAGGACAAAGCAGTGGGGGTTCAAGATTCTCTTGTGAGATGCTCCGTGCATTCTACACTCGTCCGTACTCGTAAGGGAGAATTTGAATGCGGTTCCTCCCATAAAATGATTAGCGGGGACCAGGTGATTTGCAAGCCTATGCAAGGGATTGAAGGTTCTGTAGCCTAGATGCACGCACGATCTCGGGTTTGATTTCTGGACCGCGCTGGGGAGCAGTGTCAATAGCCCTCAAACCAGCTCTATCGGTTCTACAATGAGGTCTTCAAAGAAATAGTTAGAAATAGGAAGTTATATAGTTGGAAATAGTTATATGGATTCGAAAAGCCTCTACTTCTCAAAAGCATTTGACACTTTTTGTTCCTTACAAAGCAGTGATTTTCATTTCTTTATTTGAGGCTTAAGAAAGTTGACGAAGAGAGATCGACGTATTCCATATTAATTTCAGAATAAAAGGGAGAACAAAAACGAATGGAATTTTAAAAGGTTCCATCAGCCCTCTTTAGTGAGCCGCTTTGCCCGCGGACTCTGTTGTTAGGTGATCAAGCAAATGTTTGAGTCAAAATGTTGTAGAAACTCTGAATTGAGGAGAACCTAAGCTCTTTTGCCCAACCCACTTGGCCTACTGGTGTATGTGAATTGATTTCATGACGAGTCCGCGGCTAGAATGTCCCAGGACTTCATTTGAATGACCATCAAGCCGCATACAGGGCCGGAAAACTTCACCCACCCACTCTGAAATACACTGAAGTGACCATATCACTTTGACTTTGTGGGATCGTTACTGCTTGTGGTTGGCTCACAACCATTTATTACAGTAGTCATAAAAACTAACAAACGTAGATGATTGATAACGCCGCAGTAAATTGTTTACCATAGGCAAAGCTTATGATAAGCATCTCGGAATGATACTGCGGGCATGGCGCTGCAGTATCATAAGTGTATAATCGTAGATAACCCAGGTTTGCCATTGGCGCGGTTTGCTCTTTTATCCCTTCGAGTTGAATACTGCTATTGGCCCCTTACGGTCCAGTGGTGACACGGTATCTGAGGGCATCACTCTGTTCTGTATAGGAGTGCATTATTCTGGTCGATCTCTGTGCTATATGTAGTACTAAAACTTCGGGAGCTATCGCAACATACAGGGGCATCCTCTGGGACAAGCCTAAGAGGGGAGGGACAGAAACATCAGGATCATCTCTGTCTCATTTTTTAACAAAAAGGAGATTTTTACGACTTCCCAAATGCTTGCCCCCGTATCTTGCAATAGAGCCAAACAATGTAGCGTGTCCCTAATACAGCACACCTTGGTAAACCACCAAACTGGCGATGTCTACAGCAGCAACGAATCTGAGGACTGATTCGGTAACTTGTCAGCTTGGTCATGTAATCCTGAGATAGCCTAGTCACTTTCAGAGTCCAATGATCAGACTTTAGTGAAGAAATGCCACAAGCTTGTTCCGTAATTCTGCAGAACTGGCTGGAATGAAGCGAGCGCGATTAGTATGCCAGGAAGGAAACGGACGGGAATGTGCAGCTGACCATGTCAGCTGCAAGAAGTGGCTGGAGAGAGTCCACTAGCGTTCAAATAAGGATCCCAGAGATCCTATGGAGTTGTATTTGGTGGGAGCAGACAGCTTGACCAGCTGATCAGTCAGCTGGTCCAAGTAGCTAAAAGAGAGCGCTAGTGTTCCAAATGAGCAAACCAAGGTTCATGTTCAAGAGGACATGTCCTTGTCTCGGACATACTCAGCATCATTGAGACAATTTATGCGCTCAGTTCAGTTAATTGGAAGTGTGGGTTGGCTGAGTTCCTTCACAGTGGGGGTTTGCCACTATTAGGCCAGATCTAGTGTCCCTATCAGGCCAGATTCAGATCTATTAGGGTCAGATCTAAGAAATGCTGCCATGTTTTGGGGAAACCGGGGGGACATCAACTAATCTTGACGGCGATCATTGGTCCCATTGTTGAACGCTTTGAATGGAAGCCTTCATTCAGGCCGGGCCAACATACGGTTCTCTGATGAGCGCAGGCGGCTATGTTATGATAGTTCAAATTGCATGGCTTCGCTATGATGACTCAATGTTGATAGAACCGACTCACCGCATTTTGTTTGTGATGATATAATGGCTATTAGTGAGGCGCATTCCTTCTGTCAAGCTGTGCCAAGCCTCCCTTTCAGCTCTCATTGATGAGGGATAGTGAAGCAGTAGCCACATGCCAAACTGCTGAGTCCATGGGATCGAATCCCACCCATGCCATTCAATTAAGAAAGAAAAACCATTATAAACAAAATAATTGTTACGGTTCGTTTCGCTCCTTCCTCAGACGAACCTTACTCGAAAAGGCTGTACGACACTGGACTGCTTACCTACACTTTGCACTGCTGCCCGCTGCAGACGATAACCCAACTCTACCCTAGGCATGGTCTGAGACCAAAGTGCTTGGACAATCTTCAAACCACGCATCTTTGGTGGATTCCTGGACATCCGGCTGCCAACAATTTTAGCTCAACTATTTCGTTGCGACGACCAGCCATCAACAATTGCCACAATGAACGTGACCAAGTGGAACGAGCGTGTTTTTGACATGTCAGCAGCGCAATATCAAGCAATAATAGGGCGTGCTATTTTATAGGAATGGGCTAGACCCTGGCAGCTTTTCGACGGTGTCATTACGATTGCCATTAAAGCCACGGGTCGGGATCAGGTGCCAAGAGCCAGCACCTCCATAACTGAAACGGAGGGATCTCCAAGCACAGGAGCCACGACACTCTCCCGACTCAAAAGTGCGCCGTAGGGCTCTACGGCCTTGCCTTGTACGCTGCCGGCGCTGCCACTCTACTAAACGCGGCATATGTAGCGTTTGCGCCCTCAAGCGTACGACATTTTTCTCGCCTTTTCCAATTTCACGCGTAGCGCTGTGTCGCAGCGCTGTGTGCCCGGCCGACCTCACAAGGGAAAATTCAGTGTTTTCCCGTCGCTTTTGATGTCTTCCCGTTATTCTTCCTCATCGTACTTTATCTCTACGTTTCGAACAGGACAACACCTCAGTCCGACCCTGACCTGTGCCTTTAGGTTTGGCACAGGTGCACACTTTGTCGAAATAGAGACAACTAGGTGGATTCCAAACTTCAGTAAACCACATATTTGAATGAGGCAGGGCATCGTAAATGCCTGTGTTCTAGCTAATGATATTTAGTTATCAATTTATTTATTTATTTATTTATTATGTTCGTATAAGGCAGGATGAAATACAACCTTAGTAATTATCACCCATGGCACAAAGCAAAACTAGTCAACATCTCAATTCAATGAAACACAACAGAGTTTTCATCACAATACAAAAAGAGACACAATAGAATCTAGAATACAGCAAATCTCAGAAGACTAAGAAACTTCACATTCGAATAGTTTTGCAGATATCTTCCTTTTGAACTGCCTCAATGGTACATGGCTACCTATATTTTTGGCAACTTTTATATATGCACTTGCCGCTCTGCATGAGGCTATTTGGATCTCAAGTTAGTTCTAGGACAAGCTGACATTATTTTAAATCTTCCTCCTCTTGCTTGGGAAAGATTTGTTCGATAAAGATTACTTGAGCTAGGGCCACAGAAAGGAATTAGTAGTTTATGAACCATGTAAACATCGCACTTGAATCAGGTGTGCAGTTCAAACTGCTTATTTTTGATTTGAAGTGATCATAAAGACGCTTGCTTCAATGACGTCATTAGCAATGAAGCAGTATTTATGTGTTTTGACAGAAAACTTTCCACTTGTTTATTGCAACTTGAGTGCAGTATATTACACACTCAGCATCGAGTTTTTGATGTTTTATCATGGCTGGCGATGCATGACGTCACCATATTAACAGTCCTTAGAAACGCAGAAATTCAGAAAGAAATTTTTTCATAGATGTTCTTATTGATTTTTAGCCATATTAGAAAAACGATCACGTCAAGAACGAACCTGGAAATTTGGGTCGCTTTGACTGAGAGTTGTCAGCGAGGAACGGAAAGCGACAATTTGCACATGCCGCTGCCGTATCGGTTTTTGGGAGAAGTATCTATGCTTTACTGCAACGGAGAAAGTAGTAAAGCGGCCTCCATATAGAGGGGCGAAGTCTGCTTTTTTTCGACTGTAATTTTCGAAGCCGGACTTCCGCCCGGGTTGATCTCCAATGGGGAAGGAAAGGTCCAGCAGCAGTGTCCATTTTGTTTATCGAGCAATTACATTTATGGCATGACCGTTCGAAATATGGCGTACGCCTCACTTGTAATTGGTAATTGCAGCTAATCCACCAATTGCAGGCACTACTAGCTCGAACCTCGGGCGAGAATTGGAGACGCTATTTATGGGTCCATACATTATGGAGCTGCTGTAACATGTATATGATGGCCGAATACACAGAACTACACTATCTTTGTTTAATGATTTACACGAAATTTCCCTCAAAGGCCCAGTTCAGCTGTTGCATTCGTTGTTCTTTCTTTTGTGTTGGGAGGAAATGAAGTTTTCTGGTGGGTGCTCGGGTACACTTCCATATGGCTCACAGCTGGTGCAGATGAGTCTTCTGGGCAGTGAAACGACATCGGAAAAACGCCAGCACTGAATTATGCGAGTAGGGAGAAGAAACTTGATCAGAGCCCAAATTTCACTCCACTTATTATTTTCCTTTCTGTGCTTATTTCTGCATTGTAGTCAGGAAATTCCTGGAAAGCTGGGACGAAGTTTACGAGTGCCAAAGATTATAAGTGGATCTGTTCCGAAGCTCCAGTTTAGAAATAAGTATAAAAGGATAAAGAAGAAAGCATTCGCAGTTGACCCATCCCTTTTGGGATGCGCCACGCGTTCTACTTCCGTATGTACGTTCGTAGTGGGAATTCGAATGCGGGATGTGGCCTATAGAAAAACTTGCGGGGGCCAGCCGATGTACATATCAGTGTTTTTATGCTCCCAGGCAACCTGGTACCAATTACCCGACCAAGGAGGGACCAAAGGCTTAGTTGACTTAGATGACGAACGGCCGAGAATTTGATCCCGGGGCCGCGCGCTTGGTGAGTAGCTCCCTTACCAATACACCAGTTCCACCCTAGGAATAAATATATTGAAGGGAAAAAGCAATCCCCGTTCTTACCTGCAAGCCACTCAATTCCAGCCATTTGATCGGATCCCCCATGACTTTAAGGCATTTTCAGTTAAACTACGCAACCTTGAGTGAGGGTAAGTGGTAGCTCTGCTAAGGAGAGTTGGGGGAACATCGTGCACAACGAGCGTACGTTCCGAAAGCATCCTGCACAGCATGTCAACCTCAATGGCTCAATTCTTTTAAGACGGATTTGCTTAACACAGTGGGCTAAATTCGGAGTACTGGCATTTCCAAAAAACTCATTTTCCGAAGTGAGTTAGATTATTTAAAGTTGGTGATAGTGATGGCAAGGGAGGCTTCCCCCGAGCAATCCGGACTCAATCTCTGATCGAGTGTAGCCGGCGTCAACAAGTCTTATATCCCTCCTAAGCTTTCAAAAGCAGAGTTATCGATGAGAAGGCAGCCCACTAAAAACCAAGGCAGAGGTGGTCAATGATGCAGGGATACTATACGATACTACTTGCATATAGGCCCTAACAATGCACAGCCTGAGCCGAATTGCATTCAGTTGCCGCTATGAACGTATGTTTTGAATGGATAATGGTGGTGAAAAAATGCTTGTAACTGGTATGCTAGAGATTACTCACAAGGGATGTCTTTGAGAAAATGCTCAGCTATCTCAAGACAGTTTTTACATAATACAGGGGTGCGTGCATGGCAGAACTGTTATTCATTTTTCCTGAGCGCCTCTCTGAGTGCTCAAAAAAGGGTTCAAATAGCCCAAGCGCCACACCTTTTTGCATCATGTTTTGGTGAAAATCGTCTCATATGTGTTATTGATGGCCAACATGGTACTATGGCATCAATTACTGACTACGGGTATGATTTTGCGACATCATACAAGCGCCAGTCGAAAATGCAAACATTTGTCGCCCCGCGGAATCGAACCATGGGCCATCTTGTCATCCCTTTTTTGGCGTTCAGAAGGCCGCTCAGGAAAAGATGAAACACAGTTCTATGTTTCATGCACTTATCTCGACATAGTGCTAAAGAGTATATAGAGAAAGCATGCTTTGAAAAACCTTCCTTGTCAGTGACTGTCAAGTGCGGGATGCGGTCTTCCCACGAGCCCGTAAGCCTCCTAGACCACCACCAGGGTATTCGAAAGGGTGACTGACGCTTCGCTGTACATATTTTGTTCTCTCTCCCCACCACTTCCCTCCCCCCCCACCCACCCCGAGCATGTCGACTGTTCAGAATCAAATTCCAATAAACACAGAAACAGCCACGTTGACGAGGGTGGTCGGTCGGGTGGTCGGGGATGGGGAAATGGGAAGGAAAAGGAAGGCATGGGGTATTGGGAAGCCTTCTTAGGCCGATGGTGATGGGTGTGGGTCATATCGGGACTCCTCTTATTAAAAAAGGTCGAAACATTTTTATAAGAGTGCAAACGCAACGGTTCTTCGTGCGATCACCCATCCAGAAGATTGCTTTATTTCTTGCGGCAAAAATCCAACTGCTACAAATCTCGGCTGTGTATGGGATACGGCATGCTGCAGGCTTTGCAGACAACATGAATCCGTAATAATAGATATCAGTGTTTAGTGGCCAGTAGTCGCTCATGGATACTCCACTCGAGGCAATGGATGTTTTCGCTAGTACCAAAGCTCACAAATTTATGCTGTTTTCAATTGCTTTTCTTAGGCAATGCGAGCGTTTAACCAGAAGGTGCTCTGACAAAACCATTCGGTTTATGACTTTGGGTGATCTAATACCTGCTCAGAATCATGAATTTGAATTGAGTTCTTCGGAAGCACCTTCCTATCCAGCAAGTGCGGAAATCTGCTCAGAGGATAGCCGGAGAAAGGTGCACTTCAAATTGCGGAAGGCGTCTAGTAAGTACTGGGACCTGCGCTGAGCTGTGACAGTTTTAAAACTGGGCTATCAAGTCAGAATCCTCCGACATCGGCCGTAAAAACCCCTGTTCTCGCGAAGCACACAAATACAGGGTAAGCAAAAATTACGGTAACGAGAGCGCCGTCAAACATCTCAGACACCTTCAAACTCAAAACCACAATCCTAGTTCGAATTCGCGGGTTAGAAGTGCTCGATAGGGAAATCGTGGATGGGGAGTTGACTGCACATGAAAAAGGAGCAAGGAAAAGCGCCGGTGAGGCTTCAAACAAGAAATCTCTTTGTTCTCTCCTAAATGGAATGGTGGGGCGGGCCGGACGAGTTGTACGAATTTCCTTGTCAAGAACCGTTATTACTGAAGACCTGCCACAGAATTTCATTCATAGAACGGAACATATTGCTTCCAGCCATTACAATTACTGAGACAAAACAGCGCACGTTTAGTAAAGAAATAGGCAGGATTCCAAAGCAGGTGGCAGCCTCAAAGGAGGCGTTTAAAGGCCGAGCTTAAATAGTCCCTGTTGTCGTAATACGATCGCACATGGCCGCGCAGCTAATCACGCGATCTCCACGGCTAGCAGAGGGGAGGGACCGAAAAAAGACGGAGCGCACGAGTTGGCACCAATCCAGCTCCCTCACAGCGGTTTTCCAAGTAGAGTTTTTGCTTCAGCGACTCTCCATATATTTTCGACAAGGGCTCACTCATCTTTCCGCCCCATTAGTAGCAGAAGTACCATTCCACCAGGGATTGTTACTTTAATAAATGCACAAGGCTGAAGAGACCTTTGAGAGAAGCCATTGGGCACACCAGGAAGAAAGGACGTCTGCACACAAAGCAAAAATCACAACAAGTACAACATCAGTATGGTATAGCGTTTTTACAGCATAATTTTCCGTAATTGATGAAATTATGCGTCTGAGAGCCTTATTCTCCCAACTCAAATTGGATCCCAGCTCAAATTGAATGGGCTATTTTGCGAGGAGTTTGCTGAAGACAACGACCTGCTAGCTTGCTACAGGTATCGCTGTACATCGACAAATTGAAGTATAGCCTAGGGCGAGCTCGATGTCACCCATCTACACAACGGCATGACGCTTCCCGGGATGACTTCGCTCAGGTATCAAGGTAGACCGCAGCCAGTCCCAGGGGTCGGGTGCAGGAAGGCGCCGGCCAGGGATGGGATCCCAAAACTCCGATCCTCTAGTGCTCGATGACGCAATTGCTATGGCCAAGAATAGGGTAAGTGTGTAGAGATACAGCGTTTTGAGGACCCATCCCCAAGTTGGGCCTTGCTTCACCAGACTCCAAAGTTGTTGTATCCTATATGTTACCCCCCCCCCCTTCTCCAGGAAAAATCAACCTCTCAGGAATATATGGCTGTTGGCGCTGTTGTCCACTCGAGTGTACCTGACCGCATTGCTCTTCCATGACCATTACGTCTTGTTACCGTAATTCTTGCACATCCTGGACCATCAAAATTGTTTCGATTTGTAGGATTAATATGAAAAGGTCTTAAAAGACTACTCTGCAACGATTTCCCAAAAATTGCCTTGTTCGCCATTTAATACCCAAGCGTTCCAATGCAAGGATTCATCAAGATTCAGCCTTAGGCCTTAGGGGGTTCAGAATAGCAAGCCTTATCACCCTTTCGTCTTAGTGTCATTCATCGTTGCAGAACATTCGACTTTTCATTCCACCGTTTTTACCTGTTTTCTCTTGCGAGTTCTACCAAACAGTTGTCATATGTCATATGCACTGGACCACGTCCAGTGTTTACGATACGAGGAAATTGACTTGTGCCCCCAAAAAATATCAGGACGTCCAACGAACGGAGCATACTAAGCAGGAAGGCATTTCAAAAAGGGTGAAAATCGGTAGAGGACTCTTCTGCCTTTCGTCGAGGATTTTCGTCTGTTCAAGGCGCTCTCCAGCACACATTCCCTCTCGTCACTCGCGAGCCGTCTGTGCTCTCCGCGCGTACCTTTACTCTCGAAACTACCTATCGCACAGTGGGGAGCCATGGTCGAGGAATTCCTCGACCGTCGTCCACTTTGGTTTAAATGTGGAGAGCTTTTTTCAAATTGGACTTTTCATATGGTAGAGACACTTACATAGAATACGGAATATTTTGGTTATTTTTCCAAGCCTGCATAATGGTGCCAAGTGGTGGCAACGCCTAAATGGGTATTTTACGCACATGTAGTAAGATCAGTAATGCCACTCTAAGTGAGATTTTACAAAAAGGGGTAGAAATGTATGGTGCTTGAGCGGCGCTTAAGTGGCGGTAAATGAGGCCAAAATTGCGCTATATTGCGTCACCACCCAAAATTAACATCATGTCCGTTTTCAGAGCGGTTCATTCTTATGGCGAAAATTTTAGAGAAGATCAACATTTTAAACTTCTTCAGAAAATCAAGCCGCTGGTAAGTCCCTATTCAATCAGGTACGAAGCTATTTATTTAGAGACGGGCTCAGGTAGGAGGGCGAGCACTAGGTCTTGCTGTTAATCTCATTTCACCTAACTTCCTTCTAGTGAGGCTGATGCCATGAGCTGATCTCCGAGAGGGATCTAGTTTTTTTACAAGAAACGTAGTTATTGAAAGAGGTGAGGGCTTAAACACGGACGCCTTAATGGGTGGAGGACATGCATCCTTGACGACTGTGTCTTTCCGGGTACCAAGAAAAGGTTGAATGTCTACCACTGTTTATTTTAGGGTGGAATGCATCACAACTGAGAAAATTGACGAGTAATTTATCCGGAAGTCGTCCGTTAGGAGCACAACGACAACTGACCTCTTCACTGGCACAGTCAGATTATATCGAAGTCTTGCTTCTCTGGAACTTTTGTTGAAATGGTCATCCATTGCCCCGATCACGAATATGAATTCATTTTTAACGCCGTTACTATTCGGCATTACTTTGGAGCCGCAACTTTTTCCACCGGTACTCGGTAAAGACCTACTCTCAGTGTGATTTGTGGTCCACCATTTCAGATACGACCATTATGGCTGTTTGAGTTTTGGAGCAGTTAAATGCTGTGAGAGGAATTGAGCTCAGGAAAACATGGTTTTTGATCGGTGTGGTGTAAACAAGGCACACGACGTGGACCTCGCTGACGCGGTTGCATCAGGCAACACATGTGAGTGATGTCTTCGAGTTGTGCAAGCTATCAGTGAATCTTGTGGTGCCATTTCGTTGTAATAGCTCGCAGTTTTGCAACTGCGGTGGCCTCAAGATAGCGCTTGTAGAACAGGAGCACACAAAAATCATTGTCTGAACGTGATTCCCATATGAGGACGCAAAATCGCAGAAGCACGCTGAAAAAGCACGTTCACCTCATAGACAAGCTCCACAATTAATAGAAGGGGAACACTCGCGTGGATGAATGGTTGACAGCTAAGCTCCCGTTGACGCCAGATTCAAGGCAATAACGTGTAGGACAGGGACAAACGCATCACTTTGATCCCCGTGGCTGACGATGAGTCCCGGAAGTCAATATTGACTTCACAAGAACGCTGGGTTGTGAACAAACCTTTCGCCCCAGGCGGAACTAGAACCCGCACCTCTCGCTTCGGCCAAGTGCGCTACCAGTTGCGCTACCGGGGCACCATTTCATCCCAACTCAGCTTTTCATGGTATGCGTACAATAGCTTTCAACACTCACACGTAACGTGTTGAGCCGGTTAGTCGATATCAATATTCATTATTTATTCAGTGGAGAGGTAAAATCAGAGTTACGTGAGGAAGGTCAATAAAATCAGTGAAACTTGTGGCAGGCTCGAAACACAGAGACACAAAAAACGCACTATGCAAGACTACGTGAAAAGGGTTTCAGAAAACCAGAAGCGCGTAGATTGCGGACCACACACCACAAGAGACAACACCGTCCAAGTAAGCCTGGTAGCTAGTGATTCATAGTGATAGCTGATTGTTGGTAAATGGGAGCTGTAATTAGTAGCAATCGGCTGATCATTTTATTGGAAAAAACCTACATTTTGTGGAGGTCGTCGTCGTTTGTGGTGTGTTGTCTGCACTCATTGAGTTCCAGTTTTCTGAAACAGCTTATACCTTTAACTATAAACCCGACAGTTGCGCTGTATCATGAGCGAAATTTCTGCTCCCACTTCTACTTAACTAATGAGGTTAAGGAGGAAACGGCTGACGGATTCGACAAAAACGTATCAATAATCTACCTTTTCTTGACTCCAGACGTATTTCCAACTGTTATTCATCCAGATTGAGTGGTTTGTAGTTTTCCGGAGGGCTTGTCGTGAAACTGCGACATATCACGCGACAGGCATCACCAAGGCTTGTTG
>KZ350028.1:2684-13965 GCA_002352805.1 Teladorsagia circumcincta | reverse complement strand
GATGGAAAGGACCAATTTCCTTTCCAAAAAAGCCGCCATGCATCGCTACCGCAATGCTGCCACCCTTCACAGTGGGTAGCCTGTGCCTTGGATTGCGTCTGGTACCATTAGGACGTCGCACATCCTTGATAACAACCGCCCCAAACAGCGAAAACTTTGACTCAAAACTCCAGAAGACCTTTCGCCACTGCTGTTCTTGTGAGCATAAGCCAAATCGAGAGCGCCCAGCGGTTCTTGGCGGTAATCAGCGGTTTCTGCACTGGGTCATGTCCAAACGGACCAGCCTCTCACAGACGACGTGTACGGCGTCAAAGGACAGGTTTGGACCCTCGTGGGTCAACGCTTGGTGGCGGATGTCGGCAGCAGTGAGTTCAGGCCACTCCTTGCAAGCCGAACAATGCTTCTCAGGGCTAGACGAGAAGACATTCTTGCTGCTGCTGAGTGTATTCTGACATCGGCAGACCCAATATTCTTGAATTTGTCTCCAGATCGTTTGAAAAAGTCGTATTGGAACTTTTAAAGTTGGTGACTTAGCTTGATGTTAAGCCTTCATAGGGCTGCGGATGTTGGCGCCGGCCCCGTCTTGCGGCAAGTTACGAACTCTCTAATGCCTTGGTGAGGTCCGAGTAGTTTATTTTCCACATGGAAATGAGTCAAAGCAGCAGAAACACGCCTAACCATTAACATAAAACTCACCAATTATCACAAGTGAAAATTGGTGTTGCCTTTCAACATTCGAATAGAGCACCAGTTTCTGTTGGAAAGGGGGCTGCTGCACAGCTGCACAAGTATAATGCCACTAAGTATTCGACCCACCCACTGTTTAGATTTCACCCCAAAAGCTTGAGTTTTGAGGGAATTACCTTGCAAAAATGAAACGAAAACTTCAATGCACAGTACTTTATAATGCTACTTCTGCGACCAGATCATTTCACAGGGAAGACGGGTTCCAAGTCTTGCCCAGAATACGTCAGTACTCGATTTAGTCCACCACATTGTGAGATTAAATGGGTTTTCCTTTGGAATCTAAGGTCATTATCTCACTTTGAGGGGCTGACCAAGTGAGTTGTTCCTGTGCTCAGCAACCCATTTTCTCGAGTTCGAATGAGAATCTGATTAGTTTCAGCAGGATTATTAGGCCCATTTTGTGACATTCCCGAGTTTCTAAAAGAGACTACTTGTAGAAACTTGAGAGGGCAGCGATGAAACCTCCCATTTTCCAGCACTACGCTTGCATGTTTGTGTGTATGATGACAGACTTGGTTGCAGGTGAATGTTGCTTCCAAGGTGTGGCCCCAAACATTACTCCGCTTCATGCTCTTGTGAAAAGACCCGAATTTTGCTTCTCCAGGGGAACCTTCAAAAGTGAGATGCGCACTGGTCTATTCCCTATAAGGAAAAAGTTCTATCGAGTGATTTGCAACATGGCCCGAACTCACGCTCTAGAGTCTCGACGAGATGAATTCAAAGTTGCTTTCAAATTCCGAAAAACTTAGCGGTAAATCGACTCACAACGAAAAAATGGAAAAACTCGCAAAACAGCGTTTTTGCGTGAATTTTTGAAAATTGTGGCGAGTGGCGTATGTGAGGTCTTTGAATAAAAATGTAGTTGGTTAGGAGTGGTCGTTGGCTGATCTCTCGATCATAGATCACTCTATTTTCATTTCGGAAAGTGGAAGAATCCGAATACGTAGTTGACCTATTGGGCTTGATGGAGCCATGCTGTACGGTTGATCCTTGGTACGCTATGCACCTCAACAAACTGAACATCAAAATAACGTATGGAGAGATTGCCTTTGGTATATATGGAGCCAGTGGAGCATGAGAATGCGATGCTCCCCTCTAGTCATTGTGTAATCCTTTTGTCGACCCCATTTTGTTGTATATTCTAGTGTTGCCGTATCAACTTTTCCCTAACTACCTCATGTACCAATGACACAAGCAGGATTTCAACTGTTTTAGTTAAACTTTCCTTACCTTATATCCATCAGCTCCTCCGTAGTGTTCAATTGTGGATCGAATTGACTTCTCGATATGTTCTGCGTCAAACTCCTTACCAAAGACGTCACGGCAGGTGTTGATGTGGAAGCTTGAAGCAACAGTCTCAGAACGAATTCGAGGAGTTGAGCGGTCGTTAACGAAGTTATGGGTAGGGAGTTGACTGATGATGAGAAAAGGGAAAGGAAAATGCCGAAGAGGTCTCAAAACTTAGCTCCCCTTCCTCCGCTTAGAAATGAAGTGAAATATGAAGTGGACAAGCTGTCTAAACTTGTCCGCAGTAGAATCGCAATTGTCGACGAGTAGCCAGCAGTGCCTGGCTAATTGCCAGCAATTGCAGTTGGGGCGCAATGCGTGTTCAGCTGACTGCGGGTGACCCGAGCAAAACCACACTGCTTCCGCAAGGTCAAATAGCCGCAAGGTACCACGTAAGTTGCTTCAAAGGTTCGCCCTAAAATAGGCTCGGTGTCCCGGAACGACCGCAAGTACCTGCGCATCCAACCTTATACTCACTACGGCTGCAAGAGGCGAATCCACTGGGGCCACGTGGATCCGCCTCTTCGAACGCGTCAGACCCCTCCCCTCCCGAGGCCTTTCAAAGGCAAGTTCTCAGATCAGTGACACTTTGTTTGTACCTGATTAGGGCTAGTGCTTCTACCCACCTCATTAGCTCGTTCTTTTGGAACCCTGCTGAGACTGTTGCTTTGAATTTCATTGTTCGGTTTTTGTGCCTTAATTTATGGCTACCTCTAAGTGACTCACAACATGCTGGAATGGTCACGCCATGTGAGTGATCGCGCACTCTTTGACTAACATAGAGGTTACTGCAACGTCGAGAAGGATCGTACCAGAATTAAAGCAACAGTGCCAGCAGAGTTTTTAGTTTCGACACTAATGGTGTGGAACGATGCGCTAGCTCTAGTCAAGAATATAAGAAGTGTGAACGAGAAGCTCACATTGGAAAGCCGCTAGAAAGGGAATTGAACAGCTTGAAAAGGGCGTGGTTGCGAATCGGCTGAAATCCCTTTAACCCATTCGCAATCACGCCCCTTTTGAAGCCGCTCAGCCCCTTTCTAGCGGCTTTCCAAGGCGAATTTGTTCAGTGAGACTTACTAGTTTGGAAGGAAAGTCTTGAAACACTCGATTCGCGCTCTTTCTGGATTTTCCCGAATGGTCTGGAATCTTCCTTGAGTGGTATATAGAAGGAGCGGAATGTGTTGCGTGTGGTGCTCAAATCAGCTTCCCTAATAATGGCAATTGCATCGCACGAAATCGACTTCTCCCACAAAACCATTCGAGAGCTCATCCTATGCGAGCTTCGCCTAAAGAGGTCTGCCCACGAAAGGCGCTCAGAATCAGTCGCGGGATCGGTTAGGGCACGTTTTCTCACGAGGCGGTTTCAGCTTACGAGAAATGCTCAATTGGTCATTCCGACCATTTTTTGATGAGGTGTAGTTCGCTGTACTCGCCTTGCGACGCTGAGCTCAAATCCGTTTTCGGTATTTGCGGAACGATTCTTTGAAAGAAGTTACGAGGGATTTTTCTCACGGTGGCGCTCTACACAGTGCGTTTCAGAAAGTATGTGGGCGCCTCAAATTGCACATTTCAAAGGTAACTAATAGGCTTCGTGCTACGGGACCCTCCTCAATCAATTCCTCGTAGTCGATAACCCATCTACAATATATAATCATTTATGTACCTTTTCAGTGTGCAATTTGAGGTGTCCACATACTCTTGAAACACACTGTATAGGGCGTCACTGGGAAAAAACCCCTCACCTCGTAATTTCTTTCAGAGAATCGTTCGGCAGATAGCGAAAATGGATTTGAGCTCAGCGTCGCAAGACGAGTACAGCGAACCACATCTCATCACAAATGGCCGGACTGACCAGTTGAGCATTCCTCGTTAGCTCGAACGCTCCGCAGCGAGGAGTTTGATCTTTTTGTGACGCAACACACGGCTACTGTCCATCTTCACCTCCTCACCTCTGTAATCGAAGGCGATTCCAGGCAGTCGTCACAATAACTGGCAGAGCGTTTTGAGTGCTTCCACCGCACATTCTTCAGGCTCTCCAGAAAGTACACAAATCTTGGAAATGTGGTCAATGCTTACCGCACGATTTCACCGGCTAGACATCTGCACATGTACTTCTCGTCGCACAAAAGCGACTATAGGCAGCGGCATGTGGCCATTGCCGAAGACCGGTGGACCGTCTGCGCTAACAATACGCGGGGGCAGCTGTTTCTTGGAGTAGGGAAAGCTAGAGTTTCACTGCCACGACCTGACAACTGTGGGGAATAGTGATGCTCTCAAATTTTTCTTATTTTGGCCGTATTATCTATGGATGATGTTCTTTCTGCAAGGTCAACGATGACAAGGGCTATCGTAGCCTCTCGAAACGATTGCAGAAAAACTTTTCTGAATGCAGCGACAAGTCAACCTGCTTCACGGCAACGCGCGTCGGCGCGGGTCTTCTGTTTCAAGCCAGAAGATTCTCAAACTAGGCTGAACAGCGGTTACTCACCCGCCATAATCGTCAAACCTAGCCATACAAGTCTTCCACCTTTCCTGCCCGCTCGCTCACTACCTAGAGAACAAAAAGCTCGATGACGAAAAGGACCGCGAATCCGAATAGCAAATGTTTTTCGACAAAATTCTCCCAATTTCTCCAAATGTGGCATCATGCAATTGCGCGAAGGTTGGCGTATGGTTGTTGATTCTGAAGGACAATAAAATAAGAGGCTTAGGTGTTTCGAAACTTTACTTCCAACCTAATATTATGCTCTTGAGTAGGATAAGCGGATCGTACCACACCAATGTAAAAACCATGCAGGGGACTGTGCTTCGAACAAATGTGACGCTTTTTGGAGAACTGGGTTAGTTGCCTGCCATATGAAGGCAGAAACAGTGAGTTTGTGTCATTGGGTCGGTTTTTGCTTGCACGAAGTTTTCCAGCTATGACGCACGCGGAGGAACTTATGTTTTCTATGATGGGCCGACCAGTCGCAAATGTTCCAGTACGTGTTCCGAAGCTGAAAAAAATTATCGGGAGTACGTATTCCTGGACAATCCCCCTCACAAAGATGTCTTCGTTCTGCACGGCACGGAACTCGATAAACGGGCTTGCTGGTGCATATCTCTCGAATCTGTTACCTTTTCTTTCCTCCCCTTTTCATCTTCCCAGCGAGAAGCTGTTTGTTTCTATTGTTTGTAGGAACAGTGCCCGTAGCCGTCTCGTGAGGGAGCACGTTGCTTTTCAAAATTTTTAGTGGTGCATTCAGTTTTTTCTTCTTGAATTGCCAGTTGCCACCCGCGATTTATTTTTTCAACTCCCTAGTCCACATTCTGAGAGCACGGAATATGTCGCTAAAAGAGACTCATACCTTCTTGAGCCTATGCCCCTAATCCAAAAATCATACGGTCCGCTCCCCCTCGCTGGGAGTTCAAACGGACGTGGCCCTGCACCACAATTAAATGCACACTACAGTCAGACCTTCACCGGTTTTCGTGTAGGGGGCGGTACAATCAAAGTAGGGTTTGAAGTAGCGTTATCAGGTTTTTGGGCTGCCACTACATTTTCATTATCGTGGACAGCATTAGCAGCAAAGAATGTAGGGCAATATCGAAATCAGTAATCGAAGCAGTGGATGCAATCACCCTCCATGCGTTACGGGTGTGCGCCGAAATCACCTGCTTCTTCCGCTTCAAAAAGATTTGCTAGGCATAAACAAATTGACGATTTTTCGGCTGGTTCGAGAATCCGATCTGATTGGTAATGAAAATGTACTATTGCGCTCTCTTGACGTTTTTTTTTTGAAATGGGTTGGTGCTAAGGAAATGCTTTGGTTAGCCAACGTCCAAAGTTGACGAGTACTAATGGCTTACGTGCTTACTTACCTGAGTGAGACCAACGAACCAAACATGCTATTTATACCGCCATCAGTTGTGGGGAACGAGCCAAATTCCGTACATCTCTGCCACATCCATGCGCGATCAATTACTGGAACTTTCAAATATAAATTATAAATCCACAAGTTTACAAGAATTAGGTGTTTGTAGACTGGCTGCAAACGGTTGTACCGTTGCAGAGCACTAACGATTGCAGTCAGTCTTCGATCCTGTTATGGCTTCTCCATCCCTGGTCGACTAAAGCTGACGACATCGCGTTGGCTTCATACTAGTATACTTCCTTGTACTCAACGAGATTAGAACAAAAAGTATGCCCAGCATGCTTCTATGATCATGGCGACTGACTGAATGTACAGTACCTCCCATAACTTTGTTAAAAAAGACGCAGAAGACGCGGATCCGCGTCTTTTTCGTCTTTTCGCTATAACTTGGTTCTTGATCATCGTTTGACATGAAAAAAGTGTACCATTTGACTCAGCTAGTCCAGCTCTATAAGAATGCCGTGTCAAATGTTAGATAATTTTATATTTGTAAATTAAAGTACCTGAGGCTACTCACTACCTAGCGTCGCTCGCTATAATTATGACTAGAGGAAAACGGCTTCCACGAAGTATTCAGCAAGCCTTTTCGCTTCTTTTTGGTTCTGAAGTCATAGGAAAGTGAGACTAATGTGCTCTACTGGTGATGGTGATCACTTTGATACCTCATATTCCCTACTTCGGTCAACTTTTTTGAAATCCATTTTTCGGAACGAAGTTCCATCTTTGAACTGGACTATAAGGGGAATGGACCGAACTGTGACCTTGGCTGAAAACGCACCTGCTCTAGTCAACCTACCCTGCTGATAGTGAGATTCTCAACTTCGTTCCTGCTACCAGCTGTCAATTTCGGGCCTTTGTTTGAGAGCAAACTTCACATTTATTCATTGAAAGGAAACCTCATAAAAATTATACCATTCGAATGCCCATCGAAAATACTATGTAATGATATCAAGGGTGAGTTGAGGATTTTCTTACCGTGTGTTCAACTTTTGGCAGCCTGCCTTCTCCTGTCGCGATTACTCGACCGGCATGCGAATTAGCCCTCTCAGCGGCAGCAGTAATTGGCTGGTGACCTCAGCGTATCAGTCCATAATCGCCGTAGGACCTCCTTCACATCTCAACAAACGTCCAACATCCGCAACACTTCGTTCCGCAAGTACTGCACCAATCGAAATTTATTCTGAAGTTATCGCATATCACAGTGATTAATTAAAATTAGTAATTAGGATAATTATAATACTACTGCACTATTACAACACCAGTGAGGGGTGAGATAGGTCGAAAATTTTTTTTCTGAGACTTCGCCCATGGGGGGTCAAAGGTCCTGCTAAAGAATATGACATCCATTTTTGGCGCTGGCGCCAAATTGGCGCCATGTGGCGCCACAGTGTCACGACAGCTATTTGCACCAAATTCGGTGAAAACTTCTATATAAGGGGTTATTTGGTGCCCTGATTCTGAATACGACAACCGTTTTCGGCATTCGTGCTGCTTAACCCTTATTTTCTGCTCTCCTGAGCTCTCTCACTCATTGTGCCTAAGACTTGCTTTTAGACTAAGCTTGAGAAGGTAAGGGGATGAGACTACAGAGTGCCTAAAATACGCACTGAAGGATGTGAGATCACAGGGTAGACAGCTTACTTACTTTGGAGCTCTCCTCTCTCCAAGGATTCGTCCTCACTGCGATCCAACTAGTGAGAGGGCGTAGGCAAGAGAAAATGGGGGCCGATAGCATCAGCGACAAAAACGACTGCCACATCCGTAATCAGGCCCCAAATATCCTCTATACACAAGGTTATGACGAATTTGGCGAGTTTCAGTTTGGAGCCCACCTGGCGCCAAAAATGATGTCATATTCGTTAGCAGGACCTTTGAACCCCCATGGGCGGAGTCTCAGCAAAAAAATTTCGACCCATCTCACCTCTCACTGGCGTTGTAATAGTGCAGTAGTAATATCCTACTTACTAATTTCAATTAATTACTGTAATGTGCGATAATTTCGGAATAAGTTTTGATTGTTCCGGTGTCTTGTAGAGCAATTGTTGCTGACATTGGATGTGTGTTGAGATGTGAAGGAGGTCCTCCGGCGATTGTGGACTGATACGCTGAGGACACCAGCCAATTACTGCGGCCGCTGAGAGGGCTAATTAGCATGCCGGTCGAGTGATTGCGGGATGAAAAGGCAGGCAATGCCAAAAGTCGAACAAACGATAAGAAAATTCTCAACTCACCCTTTATATCATTACATGGTATTTTCGATGGGCATTCGAATGGTATAACTTCTGTGAGGTTTCCATTTCAATGAATAAGTGTGAACTTTGCTTTCAAACAAAGGCCTGAAATTGACAGCTGGTAGCAGGAACGAAGTTGAGAATCTCGCTATCAGCAGGGTAGGTTGACTAGAACAGGTGCGTTTTCAGCCAAGGTCACAGTTTGGTTCCTTTCCCATTATATTCCAGTTCAAATATGCAACTTCGTTCCAAAAATGGTTTTCAAAAGTTGACCGAAGTAGGGAATATGAGGTATCAAAATGATCACCATCACCAGTAGAGCACGTTGGTCTCACTTTCATATGACTTCAGAACCAAAAAGAAGCGAAAAGGCTTGCTGAATACTTCGTGGAAGCCGTTTTCCTCTGGTCATAATTATAGCGGGCGACGCTAGGTAGTGAGTAGCCTCAGGTACTTTATTTTACAAATATAAAATTTTCTAACATTTGACACGGCATTCCTATAGAGCTGGACGAGCTGAGTCTAATGGTATACTATTTCTTGTCAAAAGGTGATCAAAAATCAAGTTATAGCGAAAAGACGAAAGAGACGCGGATGCGCGTCTTCTGCGTCTTTTTTTTAACAAAGTTATGGGAGGTACTGTACTTTAAGCAGACGGCTGAATTCCTTGAGGAATCCCGCTCGCTCCTTGTGCTGTGCAACATTCGATGGCCCTGAAATGCACGTAGGGATGATACTAACGACTTGTGAATAATGCTCATCAAGCTAATAGGGCTTCATTGCGAAGTTCATCATCCTTTCTTGTTTGGGATACTCATGCGTAAATCGTCCAAATGCTTGTGATCTTTCCTTCTGAAGATAGGATACCATGTGGTTTGCAAGGAGAACATGAAACTGCACTTGCATGAAGCGAATCGGCCGAAATCTTGTCGGATCCTGAAGTGTGTCCCTTTGATGCTAGCAATTGCAATCGTTGGAGAGAGAATTCATGGCGAGGTTCCCTCCAGGGGTCGGGTGCAGCAAGCCTCAACTGGGGCATGAGTCCTCAAATTTTTGCATGCGTGGCCGCCTTGATCTGCTATGCTCTCTCATTCGCACTTCTCTTGCGCTCTCCGCAACTCACATTATCCCTCATCTCCCTGTCTACGTCTTGGACTTCTCCACAGCGTAGAGCAAGAAAGCTTGGATTTCCTGTGTATATTACTACTTTCTTTCCTTTTTCTCTACTTGCAGTCCACCTCTCGCCCCTACTTTCATCTTTGAGCGGAATTACCACATGAATTAATCCCGAATTTTGTCTCTGAAGGAATCTCCCGCGAAAAAGGCTCCGCCTTCATTATCACAGAAAATGACACATAATCTTCCACGGAAAGGGTGATCATTTTGTCTTGTGTGTAATTAGTATTACCGAAACTAACGCTTATCCGTTCCTTTTGCTATGCTCATAAAGTTAGGGGTTTACGGTACTGTTTTTCTGTGGTAATAGGGGCAGGGCCTTTTCCGTGGAAGATTCCTCCAAGAGTAGGGGATAGGGAAGGTTCAGAGATGCAGAGTTTTAGGGACACATCCCTTAGTTTGGGCTTGCTGCACCCAGGCCCAGTTGATCTACCACATGTGTCGTGGAACGGTAAAATACAAGGCAGGGCATAAATAGGGTGTCGAGGTTGAACTAGAGCAAATGCATATACTGAAGGATGAGCAGAGCTCATGACCAGACCTTCAGACTCGCAATTGTCTTTTTTATATCATTCTATGGTTGCATGGTTTTATGGTCTTTATTCGGTGATGGCTCCACTCAATCCAAAGCAGTGGGATATCTATTCTCACACGCTGCATGGTGGATTCTTCCCGGAACCTGCCGTATTCGAAGCATGCATCGCCGTAGCTTTTCATGACTCACAGTTGCAGTCACATTATGATCTTTCTCATAGGGATCGGTGGGTTACGGTAGCCAAAAGCTGGCTGTAAATATTATCTAGAAGGGTATCCACCATGATTCAGAAGGGTACGTGATAAAATTGGCTACTGATTTGGCAATGTCAGTATAAAGGGCACGAAGAGCTCTGCATAGAAATATGCTCCTTCGGATATGGAGAGGAGGAGCAGAGAGAAGATCATGGAGTTTTTCGGGACGTGAGGTAGCCCGTATGCACATCACCGATAGAACCTTTTATTTTCCATGGAAGACCATTCCCACGAGGAAATTCATAATGATTACTAGGAGCTTTGAGGGAACTACCAGAGCAGGAATTACGCAAATAAGTGATTTCTTCGTCTCTGTTACTTCCGCATGTGTGGGAGTAAATCCTTGAGCCGATCCTAACCATGATAGCATTTGGGAAAGAATTTCTCGTTACCCATAATTGGTTGAGTTCACCAGCAAGGCGGTATGCCGGTAAAAGGGTATCCACCATGATTCAAAAAGGTACATGATGAAATAGAATCATGGATTGAATTTTCTTAGTCTGCGGCAAAGCTCATTTGTCCAAATTCGGGTTTTTGGGCCGCACAAAGATTGGCCAGCCGAAACTTCCGATTTGAATGTAGCAAATTATTCATTGTGATTTATCGTGAAGCTGAAATTGTGCAAAACAACACGGTTTGATGGGATCGCCAACAGCTGCTTTCCAAAAAGTATGAGATAAAGTTTGAGGGATCATGCGGGTAATTGCCAATTTCTGTAGGGTTCAAAGAAAATTGCAAAGTCTATAGAGGGCCATTTCAAATGAGGAATGTCAACGATTGCTCGAAAAGATGTGGTTCCACGCTGCTATACTTGGTATCTCGTCTCGACCTTTCTTGTTCGAACTGGGCCACAGTTACTTGTTGCCATGTCACTTTGTACGCCATCTTGCAGAACCTCTTATTATTTCCTTCATCTGGAACTGTTTGTTGTGAGAACGTCTTCCCTTTCTCAGACACAGAGTATGTAGTCTTAGTGATCCCGATTGTAATTTCTCGAACCATTTCTGTCCAACGCTGCCTCTGACTGCCTCTATTGCATGTATTGCTGAAGATCCTGTCGCATTGCTTGTCTATCGCGTTAGGATCCGGCCTCAAGCTTCCTCTTGTCCTGTGTGGATACCTAGCTACTTTCAGGAC
>KZ350025.1:13379-27942 GCA_002352805.1 Teladorsagia circumcincta | reverse complement strand
CGAAGGGGGGGGGGGGCTGGCGGTTGCCGGGGGACCAATCTGGTATTGTATATTCGGGATCATCAGGAGTCTGAGCCGGGCACGGCGCAATTTTCGCAAACCATGTAGGAAAACTCTTGATTCATTTCAGGGTCAATTTGTGGGTGCCTCATTTCTCACTCTGTGTTACTCCTTTTGATAACCATTTTAACTACGAGTTGAGGGTCATTACTACGGTCCAGATCAATAGCTTTGAGCGCAGCCTAACTGTATAATTGCGCTAATGATCAACAGAACGGTTGGAGTTTTGACGTACTTCATTTTCCAATCTGACACATGGACTATAGACTATAGACAAAAACATTTTGAAACAACAGCAATCAAAGTGCCCCATGTGTGATAACTATTGAGTAGTCGGTCCTTTCTCAAATTTCGCCATTACTTGCTGCAGAAAAATTACTTATCGAAAGCAGTGTAAATAGTCGGTGATACAACTAATGAGGGGCGGAAGTGGTGTAGTGGCAAGTGGCACGCTTACCACGCGCACGATCCGGGTATCGAATCCTCGGTCGTCCGGGGAAACCAAGCCTTCCATCCCTCCGGGGTTAGTTGATTAGCACCAGGCTTGCCGGCGAGGATAGAAACAATGACTTGTACATCGGCTTGCCCCCGCAAGTCATTGTATAGGCCCAACGCATACAAATGTAAAATGTACAAACGAAAGTAGAATGCATGCCGCATCCCCCAAGGGATTGATAAACGGCAATCCTTTATTATTTTTTATAATGGAGAATAGCGCTTCGACGGTATGCAGTAGGTGACAGGTTCAAATATAGCACGACGCTGACAAATCTTGCTCATGTTCTGCTGTTATTACAGCAAGACATCAGGAGCTGTTGCAAAAGACGAGAAGAATAAAATTAAGAACTGGGAAGCTGCTCATAACTCTCGAGAAACATATGTGTATTCGGAAATCAAAAATCCCTTCTGAGTTTTTTTCTTCGAGAATTCGGGAAACGTGATATTCTTCAGACAAATTGATTGAATTGATTTGTTTACAGGGGCCTAAAAATCAATTTCAGGATGCAGACTTGCGGTAAATCTTAGCCCCAAGAAGAGACTCAAACCCACACCCAGCTTTTACGAGCAATGTGCTTTAGTATGTACTAAAATCAGACTTTATGCCGTTTCTTCAATTTTCCGACTGTATGACGAATACTTCATCACATCATAGTATTTTTGTGATGCATGACATACTATGGCGGAAACATGTACTAAAAGCAACAATACCAGATCGAATTCGCGTGGTAAAAGCGGTCGGTAATGAAAATGTGTACGTCGAGTTAAGCACAAATGAAAAAAGAAACTAGCAAAACTCATGAAGCAATCGAACCAGGATTCCCTCTGTCACCCCTGGAAAGAAGGATGGGTGGGGTGGACGAGTTGTGTGAACCTGCTTGCCAGAACTGTAATCAGTGAAGGTCTTGATCTTCACTCTTTGGAAGACATAGGTTCCAAACATCACAGTTCCGGAATAGCTGAGACAAAAACGGCGAAAATAAGTAGGCAGAATTCCAGAGCCGGCGGCAGCATCAAAGGGAGGCGGTAAGAAGAAACGAGTTCGTTTAGTCCTTGTAGTCCCAATACGATCGCATACGCTACGTGGCCAAACGCGTGATTCCTACGGCCAGCGAGTGGACAGAGAAAAGGAATAGGCGAAAAAAGCATTGGCACATGTTCAAGTCCTCCTAGTGGCCTTCCCCGGTGAAATTTTTGTTCAGTGGCACTTCCCATGATCTTGACTAGGGCTTACGCATCTTTTTCACACCATTAGTAAAGAAATTATAGATCCTGCCGGGATTGTTGCTTTAACAAAACGAAAAAAGTCCATTCCTAATTATCGGAGGCGTTCGCTTGACGATCCCGTTCTATCACTGCTGGGCAATTCCACTTGAGCGTGACGACGCTAGTTTTTATCGGCAACTTGCTGATAAAGGATTCCATCCAACTAACACCTCATTTGTGCACGCCAATTTGTCACTATTTTTCCAGAGCACTCATTTTTCATATATGTAAGGTTGATGTTCTTGGCCCCTTTGTTTGTTTTGTAAAAATTTATAGCCTCACATCGATAACAATGCGGTTCCTTGCCGCGAAGTGGCATAATAAAAAATGGCATAATAAAAAATCTCCCTTACCGCCACAGCTAAATATTCGTCTGATCAAACTATGTTACGGTTAAAAGGACAATTCTGGACAAATAGGCTGTCATCTCTGAACAAAGCTCAAAGCTGTTGAAGCAAGAATAACTACCACATAATGAAATAACTGAAGCTCAAGAACCCTTGTCATAGTGTACTAATTTACTCATTCTTCTTGAAGTCCGATGCATTGGAATACTGCGCTGACTTTTATCAGTCAAGATTCTCATTGCTCTTACAGAAAAGGAAAACGCAACACTGTTGTATTTCTCCCTGTTCTGAAGGAACCACTGCACTCTTTTCTTCCTGCTTTCAGGGTACCATCGAGAGGGACTGAGATGTGGGTGAGAGCTTTACTTGCTCTCATTTTTATGACATACGTCTTCGCTCAAGATCTACAACAGTGCCTTCAGTGTGTCCAGCAAAATCAAACGTGGGTCGGCAGTTTTCACTGGGCCATGTCGAATGCCGTAATACAACAATGTTAAATTGCAGATGGTGCTCTGAATTGAGTACTTGTGGGAACGTGCGCGCTTGCAAAATACCTATTACGGTAAGAGTTCCGTAGGTTTGCTAGTAAAGGTCTATAAATTATGATAGGTGTAGAAAATGATGAGAGAAATGTGATAATGAAAATCAGGTTAATAACTGGGAGTCTCACAAGAAGGTGATTATATGATGGGCAAATCTTATATGTCTTATAACATCGGTATTGCTCACAAGTTGCAATACAATCTTTTCGTAACTATGGACCTTGAACAGAATAAAAAAACTATCACGCGAGCAAAAGTGCGGGAGGACAATTGCTAGATGACCCAATCTTACTGGAATAGTCTGGACAAGTTATTTACAATTGAGAATTTTGTTTCAGTTCTAGCTATTTACCCTAGCTTCCGGTAATAAGCCAATGTCACGTAAAAACACCTCCGGGCGCTATCTTAGTTGGGGGGCGGGGACCACGCGGCGGCTCGGCGCTCTATTCGTCTCCTCCTTCAGGGCTCAGCCCCCGATGGCGTGTATTTCGAAATTGAAACGTGATAACAACAGTTAGGGTTGACGGGCTATCGAACTTAGTCCTTTAAACCGCCTCAATTTGATGCACCCGCCTGCGCGCTCTCGCGGCTCCTTCCCCTCTCCATTAGCCCTAGGGGGCTTGTATCCGTTCTGTTATCGTCTTTGCTTTAACCATTCGTAGCAGGACCACATAAGAAAGTTCAAGTAACCCGTGAACCTAGTGATAGTAACTGCCACTGGGACTAACCCTTGAAGGAGCAGACGAACAGAGCGCCGCCCGCCGCGTGCCCCCCCCCCCAACTAAGACAACACGCAATTCCGCTCGTGACTGTAACTGCGTACACCTTGAGACTACCGTAAATTGCCCATGAAGTTCATTCAGTGCCTTGATTACGAAAATGTTCATTTTCGGCGGTGGCTTACCTTGTCACGGAATTGTTTTCACCAAATTTGATGTAAACTTCTGTGTAGGAGTTATTTGATGTCCTGATTGTGATTATGATATTAACTTTCGCGCTGGTATCATTTGGCGCCAATTTTCCTCTCGTCTGTACCCTCCCCGTGGTTACATCGGGAGCTATGCGTTGAACAATGCTTGCGGGAAAACGAATGTCATTTTCGTAATCACGGCATTGAACCCCTGCACGCAAGTGCATCGGTGGTGTTTCTACATGACACTGGGTAAGGCTTATCTGCCGGAAATTATGGCAATAATACTTACTGATTTACAGTTGTCATTGAACTGTCCACGTCTTCCTGATGCAACATACGCCTACAACGAGACATTCGTTCGCTATTACATCACTCCTTTGGTGGCTGGCGTTTTCCCTTCGACTCCAGAAAAATGTTTGAGGTGAACTGCCAACTTTTTACGAGAGGGCTGCTTGTGGTTTTTCACAAACTTACTCAGTTTCTGTGGGAAAAAATTCAGGTCGCAGCTTCCCCATGTGGCCTTCTACAAGACCGTCGACGTGAAATGCGCAACTGAAATGCCAGGTCACGTTTACCGCATAAATAATTTTGTGTCATATAAATATTGCATCAAAACTTGAGCCTCCATTCCAGGGGTGTCTAAAGGTTTTTTCTCAAGGTTGGCATACCATAACATCCTACAACATCTTTTGATTCCAGACCCATAGCTTACCGTTTCCCCCGCTTATAGTGTGATTGAAATATATAATTTACTAGAACAAGTTCCCAAACCTTTTCATGAACACCGAGAAAAAGTGCACTCCAGTTAATAAAGATCAGGGGTTACGATCCCAAATAGTTGATAGGGTCAGGGATCAAAATTTGGAAACAGAAAATGGTTGAGATAGCACACGAGGTGAGCAAATGGGAGGCACCTTATCTTTAGAGCCCCTGAAGGAATGATGATTAAAAGCCCCTTGTCATCTGTTGAATGCCAAGTGGTTGCAGTAGTCCGATAGAGGCCGGAAGCTACTCGCCGTATTTTTCACCACTCCAGTGGTAAACCACAAGGGCTGATCAAGCGGTACCCACACGGTTCATAAGATCGCAATCGTCTGAAGGCGTCATTTGCCGTTTCAGGGGATTTGATATCAAACTTTCATTCTATTACAAAACCACTTCTGAATGCTGCCATTGGCGGACCTCCTTCAAAAGTCGCAGTAGACTAACAATGCATTCGAATCTCTTGATAGTTGTATTATGCTGCCTTGTGAACCACACAATTCAAAGCGAATGAACGAAATATAGGTGATTTTATTCTTGAAAGCAATTCCACGATGGTGGGGTGTTGCGCTTTGGATGAACTGCGTAGAACGTTGCTGTCGGAAAGGAGTCAAGAGTCGCTCCCAACTTCACCTCCAGCGCGCTGAGAGGTCTTCACTCAATGACATCAGCAAGAGTGCGCCTTCCTTAGCCATCGTAATCACTGCCTTCAAAAGTCTATTCAGATACAAAATGCCATGGATATACAGCTTGGGATCCTGTTGAAAAAGCGATTATTATCGCTTTCCGAGGAACAGACGGCAGTTACCAGATGACCGACGAAATTATGAGCTTCTTTCTGTGGGTTTTAATGGGACATTGTCCTCTTCCTCTAGGGAAAATGAGTACATCCATTGATAGCGGAACGTGCAAAGAGGCGACTAGGGTAAAAGGGGCTCAGACGAGTAGGATCGTGCACATATCAATTTTGATTGTTCTACCGTGGAAGCATTGAAAATGATCTGTGGACCTACTTGCTGGTCCTGCTCCAAACGTACGCTTTTCCTCTCGCCTCTTCGCCTGCTCGCCAAATAACCTATTCTCCAAAGCGATTTTCAACTCTCAACAATGCCTTATTGTTCTAGACACCGGGTGCCATTTTTCAATAACGGCCATCTATTCAAATATTTCCACGATGCGTTCTTCTTCATGTGGAACGGTGGGCTCGAACAGCAAGTGCGCACACTCAAGTTCCAGTACCCTAGCTACAAATTCTATGTGAGTTCAGAAAATATTATAACTATCAAATACTAGTACAATACTAAACTTTTGAGTGTTATTTTCCAAGCCTACGCTAACACAGACAGTAAAATGCAGCTCTCGTCTACACGGCTAAGTACGGCAATAATGGTACTTACAGTGGATTCGCACACCACTCCTCAGCAGGGTTAATATCGGTCGAAGAAATCCTCGACAGAGGAGTCGTATTCGTCAAAGTGAGTCATGGCGTCGTGATCTGTGGAGGGGGGTCAGCAAGGAGCTATCAGTGTCATCATGGTGCAGATGGGGGGAGGGTGTAACGCAGCAGAAAACGAGAATATGTGTAGCTCGCCCTCAACAACCTCTTTTATCTCAGGAATGAGTCAAATTACTTATCTTAGGATTGAGTCAAATGACAAAAATGAAGGAATCCTGCTCTGTGAATCAAGATGCTCCATGGATTGAAGTAATTAGGAATTGAGTCACCTGCGATGTAGTTTCCGTCAACAGGTCATCATCACATAACACCTTTCAAGTGATTCTGTAATTATGAGTGAAGGTCGGACGCATGGCCTATACTGAGACAAAACCAAACAATGACTATTGCCCCTTTTTCTTATCGTTTACGTTGGGAAAATTAATTCTAGTGACATTCTGAGAGTTGCCAACGAATTAGCTTGCAATCGTGAAGAAGGAAGCGACTTCATGAGCGGTCGAAATTCGTCCCCGATTGACCCTCAACGGAAATACCTCCCCAACTGGGAAATGTGGGAAAAAGCCGAGCAGATTATTCGGAAGCGCGAATCTTCAACTTTTCAGAACTATCTTTTTTTAGTCCCTCGCAGAATCAGAGAGATATTGCCTTTTCAGTGGTGAAAACTCGCAGAAATTGTAGCGTCGTTGACGTTGACTCAACGCAGTTCGAGAAACATTATCTCTCCAAGTGGAAGGTTCTTAGAGCTATTTCTATGCTGCTTTGTAACTAAAATCCTAACTCTATCCAACCCTACCGCAAATCGCTCGAACAGTCATTAAATGGAGGAATGGTAGCTCTTCAAATACGGTGTAAATTTCTATGGTTCGGGGAGGGGCTCCAGCTAATCTGACCCATGGAAACAGCGTTGCAACTGCCGGTGAAGGGGGGTGTCGTTTTGCTGCGACCATGTATTCAACACGACATTACCCCACCCCTCAGGCCCAATAGGAGGCTCAAATATCACAAGGAAAAATCCCGACACAACGCCCCGATTCAGGTAACTGGTCACTCGCTGGGTGCGTCGATGGCTTCAATCTGCGCTTCATATCTAGTGAAATGGAACATGTGACAACGCCAGAAAATCTACGACTGGTCACATTCGGCCAGCCTAGAACCGGCGACTATGACTTCGCCACATGGCATGAAGCTACGGTATGTCCACTTCATTCTATAAATTAAAGTTCAAACCGGTTGGTTTTACAGTTTCCGTACGCCTATCGTATTATTCACCATCGCGATCCCGTACCACATATCCCACCACGGCTTGGACCTGACCAGGTGTTCCACCACCGATTCGAAATTTGGTGAGTTGAGTATGAAATCGTAAACCCTTCATGAGCTAGTTATTATCACCTTCAACCCAATAGAAATTAGTGAGCATAAGTCAAACTACACTGGTGTGCAAAACTTAAAACTTAAAGGGACGAAATAGATTAGGTGACGTAACTTTTCAATAACCCAATGGAACTGGATGAAATTTTGCGAGCATGATGCTAACGGTCTTCCAGTCATGCACTATCTACTGGACCTTATAGATCGCGCGGTACGCTCAAACCGGGAGCCATACGAGACCGGTCACGTAGAACGAGAGGGTTGGCGAATCAGAAGAAGAAGGAGTGTACTGACCAGGGAGAAGGTTTTGTGGAATATAGCGATGTTCTTGGTTACAGCAAGCCTTGGAGATAACACTAGTGTGACTTCACGCGAGGAAGAATCACTGGAAAACTGGAAGAGTGAAGAAGTGCCTAGGAGGATGGTGTAGCCTACAGCATCGTTCTGCGCGCATGGGGAGTGATAAGGACCACAGCTGCTGCTGCCCATAGAGGAGGAGATGATGATTAACGGACACCCGTAATAGCAGGCGTTTGCTACGCTTTGCAACAGGCAAGAATGGACCCACGTCGGTCGCAGGCTGCAGCTGCAAAATCATTTATCGGGATCGTAAGGCATGTAATCCAGCGCTTAGCAGTGGCACAGTGACCGCATACGGATGGCCTATCTGCCCGACCAACAGAACGTGGTGTACGTCCGAAACCCGTGTGTTGGCGTGAAGGTTCCCTATGTATTGGAAATGGATCACCATTTTGGAAGCACGCGTGCTTTTTTCTGATCCGAGCAAATTGAGTGTGGGTTGTGATTCTGAACGTATCAGCATATGAAGAGAATAAGAACATGCAATGCATCCAGAGTCATCGTTAAACATAATTGTTTTGATAGTCTATTCGATATGGTGTGGGGAGGCATGAAGCTGCAGCAGCGTGCCGACCTCCCAACTCGTGATCGCAGAATGCTTTCTGATCGACGTTATTGTGGCGCTGTACTCCTCACTTATGTGCATCTTTTCAAGGGTATCCTTAATCTCAACTTCAACCGTATGGAGGGCAAGGTGCGAGAGCATCGAGCAGCCCCGGTGGAACACTCTTGGAAAGCGAGGATTTCCGGCGACTGGTGAAGTCTGCCCGCTTCCCCTGGTCAAGTCCTATGGAGGGCGTGTGGCGTGAATTCAGGAGGAGAGCTATTGTAGCGCATCCCCGTGCGCCAATAACTGTCCAGCAGTTGTCATGCGGTCTCCCGAAAATGGATCGCTTCTCCACAAGAACTCTTGATAAATCTTGTGGCCAGCATTGCAGCACATGGCAGAGCATGCTTTGCAGTCCGAAGAGTTCATACACCCCATCGAGAACTAGCTCCTCTCTGTTGAATGTCTACTATGAGTTGGAGTAGCCTCACCCATCGACCGCTTCTGACAGGGTATTTAAAGAAAAATGTATCTTATAGCCGTCCCGTTACGCTTTCCTGCCAGTAACTCTCTGAACTGTGCCGTAACATTTACTTCTATGTAAGTGCTAAATTTGGTCGACCTAGGTTGGCTAACAACCAGATATCATGTGAATATTACTTCCGTCCCTAAGTTTTGTACACCAGTGTACAACGCCAATTCAAGCGTGGTTGATAGGAGACAACGTCTTTCCATTCTTAACACATCTTTTATAAGGTTTTGCGAAGCTTTTCAACCGTTGCGATAAGCCCAGATCGAAGCGATGGGTTCACAGCATCCACAACAGAGTGGTGGATGCCCAGCTTACTAGAAATAAAGAAAAGAAGCCGAGAGAGCCGTAAATAAAACGCCTATTAAGTATCCCACCCCCCTCAAGTAAGGAAGGTGCGGACTGGACGAGATGTACAAGCTCGCTCGCTCCATGACTCCACTAACCCGCGCGTATTTGAACTAGCCGCAACGCCGTTATAACGCTGCGTATTGTGGAACGCGCGCGAGGTAGCTCGTCCAATGCTAAGATAAGTCGCCAAATGCTGACTTAGGAAGACCCTAGCGCCATTGTCGCGCACTTTCGAGCGACGATCATGGCACCTCTGTGACACTTGTCGGATACTATTTCCCATTCACTGAATGGATTCTTTGACGCGGCTTCCACGGGGGGTGTTGCATTGAAACAAAATAAAATAAAACATCCTGGGTCGATTAGTCCCCTTCTAGGATGCGCCACGCACTGCACCTGCGCCTACGATCGTAGTGGAAAGGAATTGTAGACACCTATATGTAGAGTAAATCATGAGGGGAGCCAAGTCGAGTACAGAGCAGCGCGTTGTAATCTTGGATGAGTCTGGTGCCTAATAACAAATCCCAAGAAGCGGAAACACCTGAATAGCCTATTCGGGACCATTCCTAGATTTGGTGCCCGAATGAGCGCACAAAGCGGCTCCCTTTGCGAACATGCCACACCCAACTCCTATCGACGCTTCAGTCATAGGGATCAGAAGTAAATAGTTGTCGAATCTTCCGGATCCCATATGATCAACTGAATTTTCAGGTATGACAACGATATGGCTGTAGGACAGCCGTATACCATTTGCAAGGAATCAGATGGTGACTACTGTAGTAATACTGTAATCAGCACAGAAGGGAACGATCACAATTCGTACTATGATCGGAATCTCGGCCAATGGGCTTCTCGAGGATGCCCTTCGTAAAAGCACTGCATTACACTCACTCACCAATAGGACAGATACACGTTTGGACACAGTGATGGATTAATAAAGTTCTACCAAATTGATTTCTTTGTTCTTGACATACACAAGAATTCTGCGTCAAAAAGTCTAAGTTCCGTACAATGAACAAAGCCAAAAGTATGCGCGACTGGGATGACTGCTGGACGAAAGCGATTACCGATCCGTCCCCCGAGGGGATCCTCTCGGGCGAAAAATGAATACCAGGACTAGGGTCAAATGTCACGTTCGCAATTTTGCCAAAATTTTGCGACGCCTTCCCCCCCCCCCCCCACCGCTCACAGGGGGGTCTCGATGCGACACCACACCATCACCTCCAGTCGAAGACTTCCACTTTTTCTATCATGAAGCGGGCGACAAATCCACCAGTTTCGCCTAATTCTCACTACCTTTGTAAAACTTTCACCAAATTCGTCAAAAAAAAACCCCCGTCCAAACGCAACCCCTCCAACGGCCTCCATCGACCTTCGTTTCCACAACGTGACCTTGCTCAACCCCCGGAATGCGACCCCTCCCTTTCCCAAAACCACAAATCCGATCCCCCGGTCGAATAGTGCTAATAATCAGTAAATGGACGGTTGACCCTGACAGGACGTCTAAATGAATGTGCAGAATTCTTCACGAAAGCTCTAAACGAGAAGAATGAAGCACAGTCTGTGTCTTCGAAGCAAGGAGGGTCCATTGGGCTAACAACTCAAAATATCGCGAAGAACGAAATTCAGCAAAACGAAAAAGATCCATTTATCAAACCACCAAAAAAGTGTTCGCTCAGCATCTTTGTCTCCGTTGAGCCATTAAACTTCGGCAAAACGACGTTAATTTTTATCAGCGATGTGCTGATAAAAGTTTTCTGCTCTCAGCCATCAAAGCAACTCGCGCTTACCCACTTGCTAGCGGTTTTTCTGAAGATGCTCTTATATCAACTCCTCTATAACTGATGCGGAGCTTATTCCTGATCTGATTTGATTTTCTTGGTTTGTAAACACCTGTACCGACAACTTGACAAATAATTTATGTATTGAAACTTCGAAGCTCTTAGGTCCCTGCTGGATATTACTGGGTCAGCCATCCATTAGCGATCCATTAGTTGTTCCAAGTGCCAAGAAGTTTACGATCTCCTCCTTTAGAAAATTTCTCCATACGACCGAGGGGAGGGGTGTGAATATGTAAATATCCAATGGAACGACTACACGTCTTCTATTTAATTCCGATCACTTCCTGCTTTTTTTTTCAAATATAAAACTATTAGAAATCCCGCCAACAACGACCCCATCTCTTGCAACCACGAGCCCTTCACCAACGACGACCCCCTTACGTTGAGAACTGCGCAACGCACGGCTGACTCTGGTTACTGTGCTCGTGAAACTTGGTTGGCGAGAATGCGAGTCTCGGTTCAGGCATTCCATTTTACACATAAACTGACAACCTTACGACAACGTATTATTTATTCATCGTTATCAATACTGTCCTTCAGCAAGTAATAGAACAAGAAGAAAATCATGATGCAACTGGGCTTTGACCTAATGCTGCGTTCAAAAATTCCCCCCTGCTATCTTGAAATGCGCGAGGACTTTTGTGAGAGATATATCTGAAGCAGAAAAGAACAAAGATATCGTGGGATTGAGCGTGTTTGTAAAATAACACTAAGTAATCACATAGCCATAGCTGGAACGTACTGTAATCACTCACCCTTTTTGAACTTCTCGGAGGGTATACAAAAAACCTGTTCTCAGGATTTTCGCCATAAGAATTGAGAACGTTAAAATAGTCCGAAATTACTATAAACAAAATGAAATATGAGATCCCGAAATTTTTCATGCTGTTTGATTGCTAGTCTGCAATCCCTGAACTCATTCGAAAAAAAAAATGAGACTGAAGCTCTGCAAAAATCATCATGCGGGCATCAAAGCCCTTAGACTAACATATGACTCCGCGATCACTTGCTGCCACGTTCATGATATACCTGTGAATCAACACCCTGGTGATTCTCCGACAGATTTTATTATCCTTGAGCTTGAATTAGTAATTATCGGTTTGAGCTCGAAGTATTATACAAACCGCACCTCTTGCACTTTATAAATCGGAGTTCCCTGATACCTGTTTCTCAAGACCCCAGAAAAACACATCCTACCCCAATTAATCTGAGAAAAAATGTTATCTTTCGTGACCGCCAAACATTCAAAGTAGCTCAGAGTTAATCGAAAATCTAATTATTTGTCGTTTCTTGATTCAATATTTCTCGCTTTGGAAAAAGCACGGTATCAGCCGGTTACATGCCAAGGGAACACAATGAGGTGAATTCGTGGCAACAAAAGGCAATCTTCAAGTAAAAGAAGCTACCCCGTGGTCCCAAAACGACCGCAATTGCCTTCACAGCCAATCACACGGTCCTCACGACTGGCAAATGGGTGGCGCTAACATAATCAGTAAGTCCCGCCCCCTTCGACAGTGTTCGTCTCCGTTCTAGCGACGTTTGAAGGTGAGTTTTTTGTTCAGTATTTCTTAATAGATCTTTGTCTAGCACTAGCGCATCGTTGCGCACCATTAGTATCAAAGGCAGCAGATCCTGCTGGAACTGTTGCTTGGAAGACCAATTACGCATTTCATGTTTCTGAGAAGTAATACTATCCGCTTCCACTGTCTGATCTCCTCTGATTCTTCCCAGCCACGGCAATTATTCCTCGTTCGAGTAAGAGAAACCACGACAATGCTCTGACACCTATTGTTGTGCAGCTATTACACTCTGCGAAGTACTCTCTACCTGCTTTCAGGGTACAACCGAAAGGTACTGAGATGTGGGCGAAAGCTCTACTTCTTCTCGTCTTCGCGACATACGTCATCGCTGACGATCTACAACAGTGCCTTCAGTGCGTCCAGCAAAATCAAACGTAGGTCGTCATCTTTATTCTTAGAGTCAAACGCAATAATGAAGGCATTAAATTGCAGGTGGTGCCCTGAAACGAGTACTTGCGGAAACACAAAAGCATGTCAAACACCTATTACGGTAAGAAATCCATACACTTGTACTAGAGAGTCTTTCAGAAGTTCGAAAATTTCGATAAACACGTATGCAAACACTGACGAAACGAGGTGTAAATATCATTTATTGTTATTAATTGTATAGTTCTTTGTTCTAGGCTCATCAGAAGTACTATGTGAGAGGATTTTCGGCATTCACTGTACCTTACAGATTGACTTTTTACTTGCTCTTTTGTATCTGGCATTACAAAGTAAAGGATCGCACAAGCTATGGAGAATTTCATGAATCAGATAATGTTGATGCCCCTCCCCCAAAAGCTACAGTCTTCCATACGAATTGGTGAACAGCGACACCACTCATGATGTACCTACGAAGGAACACTCGGGCGGCAAAAACAACTCCCGCCTGTCAACGGCTTTGGGTCCCGCAGGATTCAAATCCATAACAAAGATGGTTTTGGGATATCCCTTCTGGCTGTCGTTACAAGGTTAGGCGTGACTTCGAGGAAATGTGAAGAGTATGAATCAAACATCCCCAACCTTGTTTTTAAGGTGGACTAAGCAAACTTCTACACTAATACGAATATCCAATTTGGAAGTATTTATTTACCAATACTATGAAGATCAGCTTCCTCATCCCCTCGTCAAGCAGCTAAAACTGATATGTAGCATCAAAGAGCAGTGGCGCAGAAGTAAGATGAAAGCTACTAGGAGTACGTTGTATCTATAAGAATGTTACTCAAAGGCACATTTCACGAAAAAATAGGGGGACATTTTTGCTTGAAAATGAAAGTAGAAGTGCGAAGAAGATTGCTAGAGAAAAATTTAGGGAAAGATGTCGTCAAAATGTAATTGAAAGGAATACCATATCTTTTTGCTAGGTGGCCCTGGTGTAGGAAACTCTCGACGCTGATAAGGGAGAACAGCAGACAGAACACAGCGGCTATTGTGAGGCAAACCTCAAACCCCGAATGGGGCGCTGTGTAGCAGGCAACATCAGCAGGAGACTAGCGAAGCCACGCTTTATTACTTTGACACGCGAAAGAATGCTACATATACAGTAGCGCTCAAAAGTGTTTGCCGAAACGGTTCTCCGGTACTTTTGTTCTCTTTCTCGAAAAAAGACTCGAAATAAGTTGAGGACTTTTCATCAAAGTCTCTTGAATGCTTGAGAGTCAATGATTCAAAATTAATAAAAGACATACCGTACCATTACTTGGAGGAAATTGTTGAGATGGAAACAAAATTTCGCACGAAGTACGGTTTCGGAGAACACTTTTGACCGCTACTGTACATGCTCCTTACATATTTCCAAGAACGAGAAGAGCGTTGGATGCAGAACACACACCATAAGTGACGACGGCATGAGAAGAGAAGCTACGTTTTTCTCGCATGTCGTCACTTGTGACTTGTTGTCTGCGCTTGACGCTGTTCTCGTTTTCCGAAACAGAGTGAACCTTCTTCGTCGTCAGCTATGCACATTCTACTGGCGCCACGGTTCGATTCACCTGGCTTGAGTAGAATGCCGCTGAGAAATGAGTTTTAGCTGGGTGATCGCTGCTCAATCTATCGATTTGTTTATCCTAACCAACTTGCAGTTGTCGTTAAACTGTCCACGACTTCCCGATCCAGCTTATGCCTACAATGAGACGTTTGTTCGCTATTATATCACTCC
>KZ350023.1:8882-19645 GCA_002352805.1 Teladorsagia circumcincta | reverse complement strand
GCCACAAACGATTAAGACTGAGAAAAAGAAGAAGAAGAGTTGGGCCTTAGTATGCAGCGTCAGCGTTAGCATGGAAGTATATTCACCTAAACAAACGGTTTCTTCTCTTCTCTGGAACGGCTTGTTTTGTCCCTTACAGCTCAGAAATGTAGGCCATCTTTTTTGTGCTTCTTTTGTGACATATAGAACATCCCATTATTTTAGGTTTCTTTCTCGTTATATACTTCCTTTTTGCCTTCCTCATATCGTTCCCGATTTTACATCTGGAATTATTTGTTTCTCAATATCTCCAAAGTGGTATTTTGAAAGCTATTCAGCTTCACGGCATTGGCTTCACAGGTAATTGCTTCTTCAAAGTATTTAAAAATTGCCTCTCTTTGTATCAGGTATTATTTCCCATCTTTCACCTCAAACCTTATCATGGAATCCTGTTCGAGCCACTTTTCAACTACGTTTTCGAGTGTTTGGTTATTTTAGGCACACACAACATTCAAATTTGCATAGTTGTTTTTCTGGGAGATAATAAATGCAAAAGTGCGTAGTGTGCAAAAAAGGAAAACCGTCAAAAGCAATAGAAATGAGGTCTTTACCTTGGCTTTTCGACGTGCGCACAAGGAAGCTCAGGGGACATTGTGTGCCGAGGAGGATAGAACAGATGAGCGAGACGTGGGAGCGTTGTGGACGAGTTTGCCGCAGATACCTCCTAGAAGGTGATATCTCGAGCAGCGCTTACAAACAAGGTTCTTTTGCGTTTGTGGTTTCTTTTTGACCTGCGAAGCGACACAATATCCTTTAGAGTTATCCTATCACGAGAAGGGAATCAGTATACGTGAGCTCGCTGTGGATTGTGCCTTCAGATTCATTATGTGCAATCTCTCAGATGAGGTCACGGTCTTCTACTCACGAAGCTCACAGAGTGGGGCATAAATATCGTGACAAAATAATTTTGGCCCCTGAACCAGAAACATCGAATCGAACACATAATTTCAGCAACGTATGTCAACATGCTTTCGAATAATTGTCAAAACTTTTTATCCAGAATGGCTGCCTATGAACATGGCGGCTTTCTTCGAACTTCCCCTGAAAATGGCCTTTGCTCACATGACATTCTTCAGAAATACATCTCATTCTTTTTGAAGAGCAACTGTTAGCGATCCATTCGGAATATGTGTCGTTTCGCGCACTTCTTCAGCTTCAGTATCGATCACAACGGACAATACGCTACATTCAAATAGAGGGTTCTGGCTGGCTAATTTTGAGCAGCCCGAGGCCAAAGAGGCGCTGCAGCAGTCTTTCACAAAATGAAACTCACGAACTGGCATACCGCCTTGGGAGTGAATTCAATCGTTAGAGTAGTAGTGGTGGCGGAAGCCTCCTCCAAAATGCCATCTTGGCTAGCATTGGGCATATGATTATGCCTCGAGGTGAGCGAAAATCAAATGAGATGAAGGACCGCGGTCACTCAGGCTCAGTTCATCGCTGAGCTAGCAGTGTGTATTCGATTTCCGCTATTCCTGCTCTGCTAGTTTCATCGAAACTCCTAACGATTATTGCTGAGTTTTCTCGAACGAAGGCACGATCGTCTATGAAAAGTAGAAGAGGTACTCTCGTCTGTATATACGGGCTCTTTTTGCGGCTTGCACCCCAAGCTCTCGATATTTTCATTCTGCTCTTCCTCTTCAAGTGAGCTTGTCGCTTATGGTATTTATAAGCTTGTTTTCTAAGCTTTCTACACAGAACTCTTCGCTTCGTTTGTCCTGATAATCACGAACTGTAGCCAACTTCATCATGGTCCTCGTTGAAATGTGATAATACCCTCCTTAACAACATTCACAGCCACCCTTTGGTTTCCGTAGCTGGTCGTTTTCTATGAGAAAGACTATAAGTGTACAGCCATAGAGTCGCGTGACGCTTTGGCGATGCTTCCTCCGGAAATAGCAGATGTCGAGAAGAATCCACCTAGCAGCGCCAGAGAATAGAAATCTTAGTCTTTCTGAATCAAGTGGAGCCATTCACCAAATAAAGGTCATGGAACCATGAAAATAAAGTATTATATACAGAAGACAATCGCGAGACTGATGATGTAGTCATGAGCTCTGCCATTGTTAAGTAAATGCCTTTGCTGCGGTGCTATCTTGCCACCATATCCATGACCCACCCTGTAGTTTAGCTGTGGTAATTGATCGTCTACTGACCCTAAAAGCCTTTACGAGTACATTCTACCCTAAACATATTCTTGTCAAGAATTACGCTTTACGCGATCATCCTCACCATTTCAAACGTTGGGCGCATTCACGAGAAGGACGCAGCGGTCAAAGCGATTCCACCCATCCATAAAGCATAGAATACGTTTTGAAGTATATTGGAACTTTTTGTTTATTACTGCTCCATCGAATACACATCAATTCACATTTCTGGGAAGAATAATTCTGGGCAATCATGGAATGTGCTCTGAGGATTTTTTCTTCAGGAATCGGTCTCAGCGTTCTCGTTCTAATAATGGCAAATCAAAACTTGGCTATCCACAACGGCTACTACCTGCTCAGTCATGTGCTCATGCTGACCGATAGTATTGAACAGATCGTCGACTGCAATGCTAACATTTATGGCCCTAGTAGGTGTCCACCATTTCCACATAATTTAGTATTATGCATATTTCAATCATCAATGTCAATGTTTTGAAAAGTTCTACAAGTACAAACCCTACTCAGGGAAATTGATACGATCGGTGCGAAAAACGTACTGAAGTAGATCTATCAGGTTGCAAGAGGAGGCGTCGTTTTTTCCTACAAATGGAAGCTTTCTCTCCCAATGTTGAAAAATTATTTCATGTTCTCACTTGCCCATCTATTTAATACATTTATATTTATACTACTATTCAGTATTATTGTGCACTGTGTTGGATATGTGTTTATTTTTCAAACTATACGCCTCATGGGTCTAATACAGTGGAGGGGGAGCATGTGATGTGATAGTTTGCGCCGCCGATCCGACGCCAATACGAAGACTGTGGTGCGGTTGAATGGTGCAATCACTCAAGCAACCCCAGATCTAAACATCAAATTGGTAATTGCGGTTGATAATGAAAATGTGGATGCCGAACGTGTGGCGAATTCCCTGAAAACCAAGAAGAAGCAGAGTAAACTTCCAATGAAGCCCTTAACAAGAACTTCCTTCCTTCCCCTTGAAACAAGGAAGGGGCATATCTGGACGAGTATGCTGACTTGCTTGCTCCATTTCTCCAACAGCCCGCTTATTTTTTGAATTGGCCACTACGCATATCCACGCCATGTCATGAAATGTGCACGGGGTCTCTCGTCCATTACACACATAAGCGGTCATTAGCTTGCTTTCCAAGGATCTAGCGCTATTGTCGCACATTTTCGAGCCGCGACAACGGCACTTCAGTGGTACTAGCGAGCTACTTCAATTAACATGCAAACTATTGTATAATATATTGTTCGACATGACTTCATCTGAGGTTGTTGCTTTGAGCAGCCTGACCCATTGGTCTCTTTCCACCTCATTTTGAGTAAGTTATGATAAGTATGGAATGTACCTTAGACAGCGAGCTTGATAACGGTAGGATGGTGCAGTTTTGACGACGTCGTTGACCTTCATTTCTGGAAGGGCGTCAACAATCGGCCTAAACCACGTACACGGTACGCTGAGGAATCTGCTTCACCAATAGCGTTCAATCACGTCATAAACCCTTAGGTCATCGTGGCCACTGCTTCTAGAAGTGGCGCAATAGTTCTTGGTTTGCAATGAAGAACCATTTTCTTGTTCCACATATCAAACGGTCTCCCTCGTGACGTTATAGAGATTCTTTTGTCTTCAGGAAGTCAGTGCGAGTCGCTATTCAACAACAGAAAATGTGTTGAGGATAATGAAGGCAACGTATATGTATACGGTAGATGTACGAACTTCACAAAAGAAAGGCGTCATTTTGAAAGAAATTATGTAGCACATGCACCAACCGACGCCTATGTAATGTGAGATTTTCCACTGAAAATTTTCTTTTAAATTTTAAATTATTTCTGCACTCTTGTGCAGATATTTGGCTCACTTGGCAAAGTTCCGAAGTCTCATGGTGATTCCAAAAATTTTCGGTTGAACAGATCGCTTCTTATCCGAAGGTAATGCCGGGGTAGTCAACATGGGCCACGTATTGAGAACAAAAATCTGGCATAAGTGACCTCCCAATGGCAACTGCGATCCCACACTGTTAGGGTCCCGCAAACGATTTTCGGCTCCAGGCCCATCTTCTTCCACTTCCTCTCTGGCTGAAATTGTGTTTGGTGTTTTCCAAAGGATTATATGAAGCGAAGTTGTTCCCAGATAGCCCTTCACTGTACAAAAAATCTGGCGCCGTTAGTAAACACCACTTCCGGTGAGAACGGTTTGGAGGGGCTACTCCACTCTGCTCTGGGCTTCAACCATGAGAATCAAGATAAGGCTGAGTTATTTTTAGCGGCTGCAGATGACTCCTTTTATATTTTCCACTCAGGAATGAACTTGGTATTCTTTCACACGCACGAAACATCATTCCATTCGTACATGAAATTTCAAAGAAGATTCGATGACAGATCACGGTTAGGTAGAACTAGATGCTTCTCGTGTGACACGACCTTCGTTCCAGTCGTGAAGCAAGAGGATACTTGAAGCTCTTCTAAAGTTCATATCATGTAAAATCCCTGAAGGGATTCTCGAGCTCTGGGTGAATTCGATGAGATCCAAGATTCGATGAGATTCTCATGAGATCGCTTAGTTCAACAGCTTCTACAACGACGTGGGCTTTATCAAAGCCCAACAGCAGTTTTATTATAACACCTTGATAAGTAAATTTTCACCACACTATAAAAGTTCAATATAACAGAAGTGAAATTAGAATGAAAGATAGAAGATTATATAGAAGTGGAATTTAGTACTAAACAAGGTAGGCTTATAACTTCGGGATATCGTCCAAGAGGCCTTTTACACAAGATTTGCTCAAGTTGAAACCTAGTAATCATAGGCAATTTCGGGTTTATCCTAGTTCCGCGGAGACACTTCAGAGAGACCAGGTCAAGTGTGAGATAGGTGATCCAGGTCTTGAGAAATACAAAACATACATAAGCTAGGATGAGTCCTGCTCACAGTGTGCATCGAAATGAGCGATACGGAGGACCCAGATTTCAATTCAATAGCAAATCAACCTCCAGGCTGAGGAACAAGTGGTAAAGGTGTGCATTGGTAAGCCAGATTGTATTTGAGAGACTCACCGTCAGTAGACGGGCCGCTCTCTAGAAAGCGTGCTTTATGAAAAAAAAATCATAATTTGGTTTGGCGAAAGCATACAGAGCAGAAAAAAATTGGTGTGTGAGAGCAATGTCCGACATATCCTCAGCATACACAACCTGAAAAGAAGCCCGCTCACAATGGGAGAAGCGTGCCTTGAAGTGGATAGCATCTCCTACGAATCCTCTTAATTCGCTTCCATGAAGTCTTGAGAGCGGGAAAGAGGTGGATAGGGTCACAGGAGGAGAGGCCAAATATTAATGGTGGACGTGGCGTGCAAAAAGTAGACGGGCTTTGCTGCCAGAATCATAACTGGGCTGTATGAGGTTCCAAGACCGGGAAAAGGCTATACAGTTCGACCACTGATGGGAGGTCGACTTCTATAGGTGGGTGGGGCGTGCCAGTGTAGGCGGAGTTACCCACGGGACTTTAACTCGGTTCCATAAAGTTCAAAGACCGCGAAAAACGGGGCAAGAGGTCGGCGAAGGCGAGAAAGCCGGCTGCTATTGGTAGGCGTGGGGTGTACAATTTAGGCGGAGTTCGCTGTCAGACTTATAACTGAGCTCTATGAGGTCCTAAGACCGGGCAAAATGGGATAGAGATCAAGAATAACAGGCCAACTGCTAATGCTGGGATAGCATGCACCTAAGTGGGCAGGTTTCTTGCCGAACTTACAACTTGGTTCTATGAAGTCCTGGAAACCGGGAAAATTGGATAGAGGTCGGCGAAGGAAATGCGGTTACACGCTATTGACGGGTGGGGTATGCAACAAAGTGAGCGAAGTTATGACCCGGTCTGAGGATGTCCCAGAGACAGAAAAAAATATGGCGGAGACACGGAAGTGGAAGCAAACGAGTCTCTAATGGTGTGCCGAGCACGCACCAGAAAGCGTGGTCTGTCAATATAAATCGGCTCAGAGAATATCCGAAGAACGGTGAGGAATCGGGGAGAGCTCGACGAGGAGGAGAAAGGTGGATGGCTCAGACAACGAAATACGCGGAGTCTACCGAGGGAATCACAAATCGGTCCAGAGGCACTCGAGAGGCTGGGAAAAAACGGGCATTGGTTGAGAAGGGAGGGAAGGTCAAAAGCCGTCGCTAGACGGGTTATGGGATAAGCGGATGCAGTCTGGCTCAGGAGTAAAATATGCGTAGTGTACGAAACTTGAGAAGTTACGCCGCACCATTCCGTATTGCCACAGAACTGTGTAGTGCGCGCAACAGCATGCGGCGTCTACTGGTATTTAATGAATTTTCACATGGGAGACCCTTCTTAAAACACCTAAATGGGTGAGTTTAGGAAATTCCAGGTGGGATTATAATTATGAAACGCAGTGTAGTAATATTTTCTTGTGCGTGTAAATAACATCAATAGATAAGCAATAATGTGAATGTAGAAGAGAAAGGATTGAAGGATAACTTTATGACCAGGATGAGAACCATTTTCCCCGATTCATTTTATGGTTTTAGGAAGTTTATGGAAACCAGTCAAGAAAACATCAATTCTGCGGTAACGATTTCTTCCGGTTATTCAGTTCTGAATTCTAAATCATATCAAATCGTATGACTGCCTTCTGAGCCCCCTCACAGATTTCGATAATTTGATTGAAACTAATCATTACCGTCATCGAATTTCTCGTTAGATATAAGCGCGTCACTTGGAAAGTATTATAATACAGGGTGTCCAAAATTATGGGCGCCTATACACAGCAATATGCTTAACGGAAGGTGTTGAGTGAATTCACATATAAATTAACTTGTATCATGTTCAACAATGTGGAACAGCCAGATTTTGAAATGCTTCCCAATGCGACGAATGCAAGCTCGAAGTCGCTTCTTGTGCTCACGCACGTTATACACAGGTACTCCTCGACTATTTCTTCTCAGATTACCTTCAATGTTGACCAGTGATTCAAGCTGTGATGACAAACACCTTAATTCCACTCAAAACAATGAAAGGTGAGGTGAGCGTGAACCTGGTAATCGTTCCTCGGTGCCAGCAAAGTCGGGCAACTGGGCCTGACAACTTTCTCGGATGAGCTGAGCTATGTCGGCTAGAGCACTTCCCTGCTGGAAACACCTCGGGTTATTCCCACGGTGGGACGTATCGTGCCTTCATTACGTTCGCCACAGGTGTCCGGATTCGTTGATGATCTCACCGAAATCGACGATCAACTAGCGGCATTCCGAGCTCTGGTTTACTATTTCGATTTCCGATTTACTTCAAAGGAAAACTGGATCGAGTTTTGTGAGTGGCGAACAATTTTTCTCTCGTGGGGTAACATTTCCGACATATCTCGTCGGAATGCAATCGTTCTGGCTAATGACAATCGCTCAGCTGTCGAAACTTTCCTCTTAGAAGGGTGGTTTGTTCCCAACATTTCTGCCCCGAACGCGATCGTTTTGGCCATTGCCAATCAGCTCAACTATGGAAATTTTCCCTTCAGAAGAAAGGGTGGTGGAGTGCGTGTCTCCACTGAGGCGGGTAAGCAAACCTTCGCAATTTTTGACCTTCTGCTGCTTACTAGTGTAGGAAATGAGCTGGCACTCTTGCACATGATAGGAACGTCTATGTAGTTCTTCGGGATCATACGCTCCATCAACAACTTCGATTCTTCCAGCTCCTTCACCATTCTTTTGAAGGGCCGTCGAAGGTCGCGGTCAACTTGAGAACGGAACATTTCAGACATCGTTTCGGTAGAATGGGCAGCCTTTCTCCCTCTCTCGGTCCTGTGCTTGAGACAGTGTTTCTCAGTGTCATGTGATAATTGAGAAAACTACAAATCATTTGTCGTTGTCTTTCACTGGAGGACCTGCCGAGGATAGTAGGGATTTCACTCCTCCAATCGAAATATCACAAGGAGGCCTTCCTGCAGAACTAGTCATTACCAAAAAAAAGTGAGAATAACAGAGTACTTCTGCTGGATAAATTTTTGAAGTTCGGCGCCCATGATTTTGGGACACCCTATATACACTATTAACTTGTCCAAAAAATTTGTAAGCTCCGTCTTCAAAGCAATATATCTCAGTTCAATATCAACATTTTCAATCATGTCGAAAAAGAATTGGAAACTACTCATCTTTCTTAACAAAAGGCATGCTGAATTAATGCAGCAGCTCAGAATATGGAAACCTCAGAACCGCGGCAATCGTTGAAGGTCTTTTACACCATGTCTCGGTTTTCAGATAATATTCCTCAGAAGCCGTCGAGGTTGCTGAAAAGTGGAGGTTACGGCGAAAGAGTCCCTTTGAGTACATCGTGTGAAACACAGCTGAATAGATTTCTTCTCCCTCCCCTTGATGGAGACCTTGCTGTTTCCGGCGCATTACATCGACGTGATGGACAGACCTTGGTACCATATCAATTTCACCTGGGTTCAGAGAGCTGTGATGCATCATTACTTTGGAAGGCCGCGAATCCATCACCGTAGTCGTCACCTTGTGAAATTCCTGCTCTGGAAAAAGTTTTTGATGTTCGTTGCCACCTAGATTTTTGGGAATTGCTCGATTCTGTTGCGAAGAATCCGTTTTCCGTCGTGGATGACGGAATCTAAATCTCGGATATTTTTCTTGAATAGGACGAGTTGTGACGAGATCTCTGAAGGGCGACTTTGCTGCTGCTCGCTCAGCTCATGCGGTGCCCTTTTATTCAGCTCTCTTACCTTGCCAATTTCTCCAGGCGCTCTAAAATGTTTGCTACGCTTGCTCCAGCTTATGTTGCTAGCGGTCATACACCTATTCGGGAATCTCCTGTCGTCTTCATAGAAGGTTACCTTCAGCACGATAATGACCCCCGTATCCCCCTCACTTCGAATTTTTTAGTCCCCTTCACTGAAAACTTCGTAACCATTGGTGCAGCGTGCATTTGTTGACCAATCTTAGCCCCGTACAACACACCTTTTCAGAGCGTTCTGCGCAACACTCTCTCCGAGTTTCGACTCATAGAAGTGAACTTGCTCGAGCTAATGCCTCGACGGCTTTGATTCGAATCTTCAAAAAAGCCGGGGCTCCAAGACCCAATGACTGTATAGGAAAGTGGAAAAAATGAGCGTCTTGAGGATGTGCAACAGCGCAGCAATCTAAAGGGCTTTCCCACAAATATGTCTGGTAAAGTATGGCACATCAAAATCTGCATTCATTTCCGGACAACCTAACAGATTCTTTTTGCTCAAACCGTCATTGAAAATTTCCAGATGAGTCGTGAAAACTGCGTTTTTTTTGTTAAGACCCTTGCCAAACATGCTAAAACCTACTTATGCCGCTCTCATCACAGTATTCTGTGTGGATCCCATTGATTAATGAAATTTTTATTGTGAATGGTGTCCCAAAACTATGTGCACTTACTTGTTGCGACGCCTTGTAGTCTTCTAAACACAGAATGCTAATTGAATCGAACATGTTGTACTAAGGTGATATACAACAACAAGCAACAATTTAACTCGAATATCCCCCACCTGCTTGAATGCAGGCCCGGACACTCCCTCTTTGTGACCTCTATACGTTGCATGAAGGTACCATCATCCAATCTCCCAAGTCTTCCGTGGTGTGCTTTCAATAACTCTAGGTTCGTATTGGCTTCGACATGCCATGCCTCGATCACAGACCACAAAGATGGTGAGAATTCAAGTGTTGAATTGTGGTAGGCAAGAAGCCCTTAGCGGCGAAGAAGTCGCGCAACTCGCATCGGCACCAGTCTTGAACGTTTTGGTCATGTATGCTGGAGCACTGTCTTGCTGGGAGCACTACGGCTTATTTCCAGAAAGTGTGTTGGAACACCGCTTCAATCGTGCCCCAGCATGCTCGTGCGGTACACGTTCTTGTTGATTTTTACGCCGCAATTGACAAAACCAACGTCGTCTCAGCACTGGCCCTGACTCCTCTCAATCCATTACTGCAGCCGAGTTTCTCGTTCTTCCAACAATATTTCCTCATGAGATAAAACTGTCTGACAGAATGCGAATATATGACAATTCAGTATGTCTTCAAGCGAGTATTTTCTCGTCGGAAAAACGACCGAGAGGTTTTTGTCACCAGTAAAGCGCGCTAACAACACGTAGCTTTTGGACTCTGCTGCTCATCTATTCAAAATGAAATGGCGCTTCTGCACATGATAGATTTGGTGATGCGGATTCTCTTGACAGCGCGCCCCGCCGATGAATTGAGTATTCCGCTCGTTCTTGAGTATTCCTTCTACTCTTCTGATAGAGCGCTGTGGATTGTGATCAACTTGAGAGCTGATCTCTTCAAACATTCTATTAGGTTGTTGCCTTTAAAATGTCGCTTTTGTACATACACAAAATTTTGTTGGAACAGCAGCAAATCGGCACCACGGAACAAGAGATGGACACTAGCTTGTCGCGCTAGGCTTCGCCATTCTCCCCGCAAAGACTCGGCGTCCTTTTGAAGAATCGTGGCAATCAGGCAAACCTGGACACCCCAAGTCTGAATTTTTTACTTTCAGAACTGTTTCTCCTTCCAAGCGTG